>JAMZEH010000015.1:7082500-7247500 GCA_024699665.1 Ostrea denselamellosa | reverse complement strand
CGAGTATTTATTGTCGCGAACCTGTATAAAGTGTGCATGTAGACTTTTTTTTCGCAAATATCTCTCAATAACAATACTTATATCATAGGTAATTCTCGAATTAAAGAAGAAAAAAATATCTTATATCAAATTGATTATGAACCAAAATATTCGATTGATGTTGTACAACTTTTGGTTTGTAGAAAAAAGGTAAATATCCTCTTTGTTTTTTTTTTTTTTGTTTTTTGTTTTTTTGTTTGTTTAATCAACAGCAGTTTAGTTAAGGACATAGAGTCGTGCACTGTAGAAATTGTCCGTCGATTAAATACGGTGCGTTGTCTATTTCAGCCTGAACTTATTGGACCTGGTAGCGACATAAAACTAGTACATGTACTCTTCGTTTCGTTTAATAACACATTTTCGAGTTGCTGCCGGAACACCGTTTTTACCCGAATTTTACACGCGCCCATAGATTTGGTTAGCCCTACGCATTTTCGGTTTTAAAGCAATATAAGCTGCCAAAATTGCAATTTTTATAGTGGCATTAAAAGAGGTTAAATGAACGTTGATATGATTGAAAAAAAAGAACTGCATAGAATTTCCTCTCTTATGCATCGTTTACACACCTTTACGTGATGAAAAAATATATTCCTCGACATTCCGTTTGACGCCAACAACGGCAGCTGATTTATCGTCGGCGACAATCCCGAAGATAACCGATGTTGACACGAATGATTCTGATGCTGCTCGGGGTGGATCGGGTTGTATCCGGGTCATTAAAATATGGACGGCGAGGTGAGATAAAATCGGTATCAATGTAAATTCTATTCTTATTATTCTTTGCATTTATTTCCGTTCGTCGTCTTTCTCCCTCGCTTCGAACCTTTCGTGTCAGACATCTTTCGTGCTTACCGGAAATATTGCGCTTGCGCATTTGATTTTGCCGAATGAGTTCAACTTTAGGTCATTGCATACGAAAATACGGAAAAATTAAGGTACGGGAAGACTTAATTTCAACTGTCGAACAATTTTTACATTTAATGCAAAAAATACAACATGTCAAAAGTTTAATCGATAAAATGAGGTATTAGAAGGTAGATGTTTACAAAATTTTCGATTAAATTTTCGGGACCCCAAAATAACAATTTTGACAGCTTATATTGCTTTAAAGCCTAAATATAGAGACCAGTTTTAAAATGATGGAAACAACTTCTTCAATCGATTTTTTTTTCATGGGAAGTGCCAGAACTAAAGTGCTTTCTTTCGGACCGAGAATATCATGTTCCTTTTGTCGAAAAATTGATTTAGTTAAGTTGTGTAAGCTTACAGTGGAACTGAAGCTATGGGGGTAATTTCATATCTGACCACGGATCCTTTTTCTGTGTCGGAAAGGGGTAAAATGTAATGTTTTTCATATAACCATATTTTCCTATCTTCCTTGTGTCCGCACTACACCCTTCCGCTGAGCAGTTGTATCTCACTTTTCATCGCTCCATTTCTTCTAACACTGTTACTAACAGACCCTATCTTACCGGAAGTATCGAAGGCTAACCAAATCTTGAAATCACGTGATCACAGTAAATGAAATATAAGATAACCACACGTTCCGGCAGTAACTTGAAAATGTGGTATTTCTTTTTTTATTTGAATTGTATTCGATGAATTACTTCTATCAAGAGAGGGATTTTTTTCCACCTATGTATGATGCAGAGGATGTGTCTGTAGGGTATAAAATTTTACACTTGAACATGGAAGACTGTAATTTCCAAGAAGTCAAAAACAGTTACAGTTATTTTAAATCTGATGTTATACAGGTGCTTTACTTGTTATTTTACTTTCTGTTTGATTGAAAGACGGGATGCTTCTGAGTCCCACCTGATCTCATCTCTGGTATATTCAGGGCTCCGTGTTTGCCAAACACTTAATTTTGAAATCCTTGTGGGCGTTATGAGATTGATTACTGTTTGTTATCTTCGCCTTTTTTTCTGAACATTCCCCCGACCCGATCTAAGACTTTTGGAAACAGGTGCTTTGACTATTTAGCGCCTACACTATGGAACACTTTACTGGTTTACGACATGTCATATTATGGGACATTTTAGACAACATATCAAGACCCATTTCTTTAAAGTTTAACCGAAAATGACAATGCAAGCAATGAATATAAAACACTAAATTTTAGACGACAAAGCTGTATATTTAGTATTTAAATTAGGAAATAAAATGTATCTGTTTCTTACACCACATGCAAGTTTGTTGTAAAACAGGGTATATACCACGATTAGGTTAAAAATTCGTCATATTTCCGTAGACAGTAACAAACCTAATAAGTTTTTGGTTTTGTCGTGGACCAACATGTCTTGTATGCAAATATATATAAGAAAGAAATACAATTTAAAGACCTTCCGAACACCATGTTGCACCTAAGTTTTGCTAATCGCTGTCTTAAAGAAATTTAGACGGCAATCACGTGGCACAGAACGTCATTCTAGTCGGAGACTAAACATTCCTTCTTATGATAAAGTGATTCATGTGCAAACTGGAAAATGGTTATGATAAATGGTAGATCAGAAATTTATGCCATGACCGTGACAAAAGGTCATATTAGAGGGCTAACATAGAAAAAATTCGTTGTCTGATTATATCTTTTAAAGTAATTAGTAGTCTTCACCCAACAACCGTTCTAACAGTGTGATATATATGTCTCCCCTCTTCAAGGGGATACATACATGTATTGTTTTCGTACTCTCTGTCCATCTGTCAGGCTATCCGGCTGTCAGTCAGTCTGTCACATTATTTTGTGAACGCTTTTCCTACTATATGGCTTATAGAATACATTTGAAACTTTGTGCATTGCTTCATTGCCATTTGTAGATGTGCGTTTTGTCGGGAGGACAAGAGGATCCAATTATTTTCCTAAAAGTTATAGTAGATCTAAAAGGGGTGGAAGATGTAGAATAGCTTGTGAACACTTCTCTTCCAATATGATTTATTCGATAGACTTAAAACTTTGTACAATTCTTCATTGCCATTTGTAGATGTGCATATTGTTGATACGTGAGGATTCAATTATTTTCCTAAAAGTTAGAGTGGATCTAAGAGGAGTGGAGGATGTAAAAATCTTGTGAACACTTCTCCTCCTTAAAGGCTTCTGCTATATACTTGAAACTTTGTGCAACGTTTCATTGCCATTTGTAGATGTGCATATTGTTGATACGTGAGGATTCAATTATTTTCCTAAAAGTTAGAGTGATCTAAGAGGAGTGGAAGATGTAAAAATCTTGTGAACACTTCTCCTCCTTAAAGGCTTCTCCTATATACTTGAAACTTTGTGCAACGTTCCATTGCCAATTGTAGATGTGCATATTGTCGGTACAGGAGGATCTAATTATTTTCCTAAAGTTAAATGTATAGTGGATCTAAGAGGGGTGGAGGGTGTAAAATAGCTTGTGAACACTTCTTCAGTATGTTTCATCAAATAGCATTGAAATTTTATACAATGCTTCATTATCATTTAATGATGTTCACATTGTTTCTGACTCAGAGATCTAATATCTTCCTAAGATTTACGGTGGATCAAAGAGGAGTGTTTTTAGCTTTTTTCATGTACAATGTTCACTTTCCTATATTGGTACTTCAGCATAACAGTTATATATATATATATATATATATATATATATATATATATATATATATCATTGACATTGGTACATGGACGCTGAATCTTTTCTCCATTTTTCCCTTAATATACCAAGTGCAGCTCATAATGTCTATTTTCTTGCTCATGCTTTCTCCTCCATACCATGGCGAGACGAAGCCAATGAACATAACAAACCTAATAAGTTTGTTGTTGTTTGTTTGCTTTTTTGTCGACTAATGTTTTAAATGTGTAAATATGTATATGAAAGAAATACAATTTAAAAAAAGAACGCTCCGAACGCCAGAAATTTAGACGGCTGTCACATGACGCGTTTTATCAAATTGTCATTCTAGTCCGAGGCAAAACCAATTGGAATAGCTGATTTATTTTGTTGCGATCTAATTTTCGTTACAGCCGTGATGCAGGAATTCAAATTCTCCGCGAACAGGGGCTGAAAAGAAAAAAAAAGGAACGACTTTTTAATGCGATCCACAAATATTCAACTCCCACAAAAATAAGTAATTTTACAATGTGGCAAAACTATTTACTTGTAGCAAAATGTAATTCATAGAACAAACTGACCTCTTATTTCAGGCTCTGCTAGAAGTTGTCCATGATTTGTTTGAGGAGCAAACTTCAGTGGAAAACGTAATACTCAAAATAATGCAGCGAGCTCAAATCTTGTTGAAATGTGAGCGCTGTTCAGTGCTGCTAAGAGATGGGTCGTCAGAGGTAAGAGAATGCATGTATATCAACTGAAAGTATCATTTTCATTAGTGGAGAATCAATATTTAGTATGCAAAAAACGCTACTTTTTTAATATCTTCTGAAATTGCAAATAATGCGTGGGTTGCTTACAGTATTACCTTTGTGTGACATAAAAACCGATAGCTAGTAACACTGTAGTAAATCTTTAAATTAGTTTTGTTTGGAGTGAGCTCGAAGGAAATTAAGTAATTGCGGAATGGAGTTCAGCGGCGCCAAGAAAATAGGCTTCTCCTATATACTACAAAACTCTTTGATGTTTTGTTCAGTGACTATCAAATACGTATTCCACATTGTGCGTATGTGTTAGTATTCCTTTCATTATATCATTTTCAAAATACAAAAGTTAGTTTATAACATCTTTATGGCAACACCTTTACTTTTAAATACATTTTCGGAATGACATCGTAGAACGTGACCAGGTGAATTTTGTGTAACAGCTCATTTGTTTTGACATACATCACGTTAGAATATTATTTATTAGGTTTGTTACCGACCGTCTACGGAAAGCTGTTTTGTTAAAGTTCATAAAAGGCGAAGCACTTTAACAACCCAGCAAATTTTTCTAGATAGTTAGTAACAAAACTAAGAAATATTTTGTATTGTCAAGGACCAATATCTCTAATATATAAAAATGTTTAAGAAAGGAACATAATTTAAAATAAAACCGTTCCGGATGCCATGTTGCCGCCTAAATTTTGCTACTCGCTGTCTTAAAGAAACAAAGACGGCAATCACGATGCGCGTTTTATCCAATGACAGAGCGTCATTCTAGTCCGAGGCAAAACAAATTATCACAATTTTACACATCAATGAACATTTTTTTTCCTCAAAATTATGAAATTGCTTTGTCACGTGGATAAATTGTGTTGAGTAATTCAAATTGTTTTGTAAAATATGTGAATGGTTTCCGATTGGATGAAAATATTTTAACAATAGAGTGCAAATGAAGGCAATTTAGTATATTTGCATCTTATTTGTTAAGCCTTGTGAATTATTTCCCTAGAGACCCTGAAATCTCAGTTTGGAAAGGGTCATTTAATCCACGATATGTAGACATACAATATGATATAGAAATTAGTATGGATTTTCGGAGAGCTATAATGTTCGTTATGTGATAGTGAAATATCAAATTACGATTCGCAGTTCAGATTACACGTTTAGTTGGAAATCGTCTTTGGCCTATACAAATTAAAAATCTAATATTGATTTTACTTATTTCATTTCAGACATCATTTAAGAAGGTTTTTGACTTGGCTTACCCATTGAAAAATGGCCAGACTTACCAAAGGTATTGGATTTTTTCTTCGTCCATCATTTGTGTGTAGGCTACCGCATTGTAAGTCTCGGTGTATACAATATGGAATTCGTTTTGTTTGCAGTTTTTTTAAATTCAGACTTTATTATGCCTTTTTGTACAGACGCATTGGTTAATTGGATGGATCCTTGATTTCCCAGCATGTTATCGTCATTTAGAACTATCGAGTACCTTCCAGTTGATAATTATAGGTTTCTCCCTCGTCCATTGAAATTTGATATTAATTAATTTCTCCATTTGATACAGCTTTCCTCTACCGCACTACACCAAGGTTTAATTTCATTAACTCCTTATTCTATAGCTTTACCTGTAGCTAATATATAATAATAATTTGGAGGGGAAATCAACAGCTGAAATTTAATATGAAATCATACATATGGATATTGCAATTCACCCTTTGTCTGGTTTCATTAAATCCTTTGACGTAGGTTTTTGATAATGGTTGATAAATCGTAAAAGGTGAGAAGAAATATAATATCGTTTCATACTAATTGTTAGGCCGTTCTTTGTATACTGATTTTGACAATGTAATACTCCGTTTACCTGATCAAGATATAAGGCTCAAGACGGATGTGACCGGTCAACAGGAGATGCTTATTCCTTCTAGGTACCTGATTCCATCTCTAGTGTTCCCAGGGGTTTGTCTTTGTTCTGTTCTCAATTTTATATTCTTTTAGGGATTTATGAGATTGATCACTGTTCGTTATCTTCACTTTTTCATAGCTACTTGCATATGAATGCTTCAGGTTACATTGCAACATAATCGTTCTTATGGTGGCGCGACTCTCAGATATCATGTGCAAATAGGGAAGTCCTAATTAATGTTTGAAGTGCAAGTCAAAGTTTTATTTTAACAGCATGGATGGAATTTCTCTCACACAGCTTTAGAAATTCCAAGCCAAAATACTTCAAATGTATTGTACCATATGCAATTGTGAAAGTCATTGTAAACGGAAGGTGTTAACATGAAAATGCCCATAAGTTGCACATCAATTTATTTTTCATGCTGCATTCTGTCATGTCTTTTTACAGGCATATATAAACAAATATAACCTTATATAATTTATAACTGACTTTCTAGACAGCATAAATTATAAAGCATGTATGGTTTTTAAAGTCCAGGTAAAAAGACTAAATTTCACACAAATACGGCTCGCTAAAGAACAAATAGTTCAATAACAATCTCTTCAGCGGTAAAATTAATTTTCTTTTGCAATTATTTAATTTTTAATTTTTAATCTCATAATTTAGGTTTTATTTTGAAAAAGTTTACTTTCATTTTTTTAAGTGAGCTTTTCTGATCACCTGTTGTTCGTCGTCCGTCCGTCTGAAAATTTTGAAAATCTTCTCCAGAACCACTGTGCCAATTTCAATCAAGCTTCGTACAATTATCCTTGGGTGAAGGGAATTCAAATTTGTTCAAATGAAGAGCCATGCTCACTTTAAAGGGGACATAATCACAAAAATGCAAAAAATAGGGTGGGGTTATTCAAAAATCTTCTCCTCAAGAACCACTGGGCCAGAAAAGTCCAAATTTAAGAGGAAGCTTCCGGAAATAATTCAGATTCAAATTTGTTAAAATCATGGCCCCGGGGATAGGGTGGGACCACAATAGGGGATCAAATGGTGAAGTAGAACGTTTCAGGGACTGTAATTTCAAATATGACATTTTTGTTTATTTTGTTTATCATTAAAATGTATCTTTCGATAGTAATTTGCTTTCCTACCTTTACACCTTTATATTAAAACCAGCTTTCAATAATTTTATCGTCTTCCTCACTGAATAGGTATCATACCAGTAATTGCCCAATCAAATGAACTTAGTCAATTGTAGTTCCGTATATTTAAAAGAAGAAAAAAAAATTCATGCGTGATTTTTTTTTCATTTCCCCTTCTTCTTTTCTCTTATTTTTTGTACCCCTGATTAGGAAATTTTGTGTAATTTGTAGAAATAATAAATTGTTACAGTAGAACTATTTGATATTGGTAGCCGAGGCTACTTCCTGAGGTGTACTCAGGCTGTTTACATACATGTGAAAAATATGTGGATTTGATGGTAGTCGTGTTTGCGGGTAAAATATTTTAGAAAATGCTGTGTAGGGTGTTGCTTTTCTGGTGTCAGCAGACGAGAGAGATAACATAGAACATTTCCGACTGCGTTATTTGGCGTCAATATTTAAAACTGATTTTTAATGCCCCCCCCCCCCCCCCCCCTATAGTAATATATAGTGAAAATAATTACCGGTGTGTAAGAGCACTCTGTCTCACTTTGTCATTCAGATTAGCACTAAATGCACCTCCTACGCAGAAGAGCTCTTATCTCGAAACCTGCGTTTCGTTTTCATGTTGACACTACATTGGTTAGCCCACCTCATATATTTCTACTGATCGAAAGAGTTACATTTGCTAAGTGTACGTTATGAATTAACCAAAATAAATTTTCCACTGAAGCAGCACATTCAATAACAGTTTCCGCTTTCATTTAAAATAGTTAAATTTTCATTTATTTGCTGTATTCCTTTGCATTTATTCTGTTCACGAACATTCTAACGTTACTCTTGTTTGTTGTACAAGTTAGATATCATACAATATTTTATTTTTGTTGAAGTCTCGTGACTGTACGGGCTTGGTACTTTGATTCGGTCTACTCGAAACTGTACGGGCTCGGTACTTTGATTCGGTCTAGTCGCGACGGTATGGGCTTGGTACTTTGATTCGGTTTACTCGTGACCGTACGGGCTTGGTACTTTGATTCGGTCTAGTCGTGACGGTATGGGCTTGGTACTTTGATTCGGTCTACTCGTGACTGTACGGGCTTGGTACTTTGATTCGGTCTACTCGTGACTGTACGGGCTTGGTACTTTGATTCGGTCTACTCGTGACTGTACGGGCTTGGTACTTTGATTCGGTCTAGTCGTGACGGTATGGGCTTGGTACTTTGATTCGGTCTACTCGTGACTGTACGGGCTTGGTACTTTGATTCGGTCTACTCGTGACTGTAATAGGTATAAGATATTTTACAACATTTTATACGATACCTTCTCTTTTTATTCCTTCAACAAATCAAAACATGTACATCATAACAATATTCAACAGTCAAAACCTGGAAACTGTAACAGTAATTTTAATTAATTAAAAAAATTAAATAAAATTTCTTTTTCTCTCTACCTCTCATTGTAGTTGATAGTGATTTGACCGTAAGTAGTAATTTGGTAAACCCATTTCCAGCATTGAAATAGACTTCCCGAGATATTGATTGATTGATTGATTAAGTACTGTTTAACGTCCCGCTCGAGAATCTTTCACTCATATGGAGACGTCATCTGTGCCGGTGAAGGGCTGCAAATTTAGGCCTATGCTCGGCGCTTATGGCCTTTGAGCAGGGAGGGATCTTTAACGTGCCACATCTGCTGTGGCACTGGGCCTCGGTTTTTGCGGTCTCATCCGAAGGACAGCCCCATTTAGTCGCCTCTTACACACACACACACACACACACACACACACACACACACACACACACACACACACACAGATATATATATATATATATATATATATATATATATATATATATATATATATATACTTTAAAACAGTTTGATTGGTCGATTAAAATGTCAGCAAATCTATCGTTGTTTAATACGTAAATCCCGGGGTGGGGGGGGGGATACAGTTTCTCAATAATATAAAATTTTTCGTGAAATTTCACTTGCATACTATCTCGATATAAAAACATTGGGGTATGTTAACATGCCTGTTTTAGAGTTAGCATATTTTGATAATTTCTGGTTGTTGCAAGGAAAAATGTAAATTCATCTCTACAGCGGGGCTCACACATTACAAGTTGGGTAATATTACTATACAAAATCTAAACATATTATACAAGAATTCTTCATATCGAGGAGATGAAAATTTTTTTTTTTAGAGAAAACGTCAGAAACGTCGCATGTGTCCTTAAGAGATAAATTTCTTTTTTGTAAATAACACGCCTCCTGGGGTATCTGAGGTATGCCCGTGTGAAGTGTCGCAGTTGATGCCCTCATGCATTTTCAAAAATTTTATATATATATATATATATATATATATATATATATATATATTCTACTCTCATTTCTGTGGGAATTTCCAGCCGTTAAAATAGACATATTATATTTATCAAAATTCATACGCACATTATTTACAACTGCAGTGCGTTCATGAGAAAATACATATCCTTACATTGTAAATCACTCTGGGGGTACAGACCAGAAAAGATAGTCTAGACCAATCAGAGAGCATCAGATTTCCTGATCTTTAAATAGAATTATATGGATTCTGTAGGGATGAATAGACTCTAAATACAGCAGTAGCTAAAGAATTACATCATCAGCATCATCATCATCATCATCATCATGTTGTAAGCCATTCATACTTTCTGCAGTTAGCATGTGCTTGCTTGCTCTTTTGTATTATCTTCAGCTGAATAGTATTGTATTTTATAATGTATATATTACATGTGATAGCGTATTACCAACGTATTACATTTAGCGGTGAATTACGTTAGCTTTAGAACTTTGTCAAGAAGTTCATACGCATAATGGGTGCATGTCATAAGCTTAAAAAATATACCGCAGCAGACGGATGTATTAAATGAAAATTAGACTGAATTTTATTTCTAAAAACATTTTGCCAAGGATATTTTTCATCGGAAGCAAACAACACATTTATACAATTCTAATCATACAATCATATATGTATTTATAGGAGGAGGTCTATGTATTTTGTATGTTTCTTTTTATAGAATTACGTTCTTTTACACCCACATCAAACAACAGAAAATTATATTTCCACAAATTGCAACATACGCTAAATGTAATACCACTGATTAAAGTTTTTGGTAGAGTTTACAACTTTTTTGTAATGGCTGCTTTTCAATTTCTTTTCTTTGGTATAAACGCTGTCTTTATATCGTCACTTCCTCTTCCTGTTACACAGAAGACGTCTTCTTTCACCAACATCTCCTGATCTGCGCAATTCTTCATATTTACGAAGCGAACCTTCTTTCATATTCACAAGGTAATTTTGAAAAACCTGTTCAGATTTACATTTTATACGGATAGCTACTTTTTAAGAGAAAACAAGATAGTAATTTGTTTTTGTTTTTTTAGTTTAAGAATTATTCATTTTTTTAGTGACCGGAGAACACCAAAACGTCTGTGTGAAAGAAACTTTTCAGAAGAATCTCCTTCGCCTCATTTTAAAGCAAAATTGATTTATTCAGTAGTATAATCAAAACATGGAAACGTAAAGAGTCACGTGATCTGGAAATCGTAAAATTGGTCAAAGTGGCAGCGCCATCATGTGTACTTTCAACATCAATATCAATTCCCACTTCTGCTGGTGCTATTGCCCGAAGAGAATAATTTCTAAAAACCGAAATGTCATATTTCTTCTTTTACTGCGTTATTCGGCATAATCTCAATAAATGTCAAGCTCATAAACTGAAATGGCGATTATCCTGCGAGGATTTACTCTGACGTTATCGCCTAGTGTAAAACAGTCTCGGCAAGATTACAGATGCCAACTTTTTAGATAAGCAGTCCCAGTGGAAATGTGTTAGTTCAAACAAAGCAATGGAAACAGCGGCATTCACAAATTCATTTGAATATTATATCAAACGCATTAATTATCAAAGACTGAAATTTTAATGGTTGAAATATCATATGGCTTCGTTGTTGAGGAGTTTTATATCATACAGTTATTTGACTTTTGATACGGTCTACTTGTGATTAAATAGACCTGGTCAGATATTTGTTGACCGAAGCCGTACGTTGAAGTCAATAACTAATTGATCAAGTCCGTACATTCCCGAGTAGATGGAATAAAATGCTCAATGAATGTTTTATCAAATGATGAGGAATTTTACATAAGTCTTCACAATATTTTCTTCTTTTAACAAATCAAAGCCTAAAAACTGAAACGGTGATGAAATGATTCTAAATTTTTATTCCCCCGGAATGAAAAATTCAAGGGCATATAGTTTTTAACCTGTCTGCCTGTCTGTCTGTGGCAAAAGACTTAACCTCGGTCATGTATTTTACATCATAAGTGTTAGGGCTTTCCAACGATACCAGATTTGTTGATCTTGTGATCTTGACATTGACCTAGTTTTTAGAAATTTTCAAAAAACTTTAACCTTGGTTTGCCTGTGGCAAAAACTTTAACCTTGGTCATATCTGTTACACCGTAAAAAGGAAAGCTTTCATATTTGGTATGTATCTTCCTTGTGGTAAGGTCTTTCCATTGATATCAAAATCTTTGACCTGGTGACCTTTACATTGAATTTTGACCTACTTTTAGAAAATTCGAATATTAGCCATATCTTTCTAATCGTAAAAAGTGCTGTTTTTATATTAAGCATGTACATTTTATGTGAGAAAACCTTTCCATAAAGATTTGTTGATCTTGTGACCTTAACATTGACCATTAACTTAATTTCTGGAAATAAAAAAACAAAAAACTGTTATGTCTGACTTTGTTGTAATCTGGGGACATCAGTTTTTCACAAACATATCTTGTTTTTTTTTTTGTTTTTTGGGGTTTTTTTTAACATCGTAGTTGATCATGATTTGACTTAAATTATTAGGTAACGTCACTAACAGCATTGAATTTGATTAACGATACATCAAAACCTAGAAACATAGGGCATAAAAATTCCTTATCATTTAATGATCTATCAGTTTAATTATTTAACATAGAATATGTATGATATTTTCGTTAATAGCACTTATAAAATTACAAAGAAAATATATTTCAGTTGTATTCGTGTTGATGGAAGGCATTGGATTTGATGTTATATTTTACTTTCGTTCAGCTTGTAACAGTTTTAGAAACGGTAGTGCTATCACCACAAATATTTATTGATAGAACTATTAATAATTTATCAATAATTTTGCAATTACACAACATGGATGCCGTAATTTTCCTTGTATTATACATAATGCATTGCAGACTGCAGAACTAAAACCTTAAATATCATAACATAATTTTCAATTATTTGCATAAAGTAGGGAAAATTAAATCAGCAGAATAGCCCACGATGATTGAATTAATCATTCTTGTAAATTTTCAGCTCTGATAATTTGTCGGATTACCAAGTGGGGAATAAAATAGCGGAGTTAGTGTTGATGACAGGGGAGACAATCAATATAGCCGACGCTCATCAGGATTCCAGATTTGATCCCAGCGTAATGTTATTTTCTTAGACTTCATATTTGTACGGAAAAAACCCCACCACACACACACACACACACAGAGAGAGAGAGAGAGAGAGAGAGAGAGAGAGAGAGAGAGAGAGAGAGAGAGAGAGAGAGAGAGATATTTTGCTAGAGAGAGAGATTGCTAGGCGGAAATGAATGTTTTTGTGCAGTTAATCATCCTGTAGCACGTATCGAGCATTTGGTTTAGAACATGTCCCCAACCGATTTACAATATAGAGAGTTTTGAAACAAGAAATTACAAACAAGAGTTTAAAAGATTAAAGGAAATTCTACATTTATTCCTTATATTCCCAGGCCATTAAAAACATAATTTACTTATTATATAGATTATTAGAAAGTTCTAAACGCATTACATATCATTTGATGGCGGCAAATGAGATTCTCTCTATGCATGATTTGGTTTTTCATAGTCTGGATCAAATATTAAATGAATGAAATGTAATAAATCATCTAATCACAAACAAATGACAATTTTCACTCCATTATTAACAGGAAATTTCACCTACAATTCCATATCTACGTAAGGCCAACCTATCTTGAACCGAGACTATTTATATGCTGGTAGAAATGGCCTCACATTAATTTGTCTACTTCTGTTCTTTAGTGTGATGGCGGCTCTGGATTCCACACACGTTCCATTCTGTGTAAGCCAATTCGAAATAGAGACAATCAGACTATAGGTATGTATGACCAAGAAGCCATGGCGGCGTGTGACGGTAAATATACCTTCACCTTCAGACCTTTGGAACGAGATTGGAATGATGGGTATGCAGGTCAAGTAGAAGGTTCAGCAAAGTATAGAAGTTTACCTCAATAGTAGTCATTTACTTATTTATTGAAAATCAATACTGACTTAGGGGAAGATTTGATAATGAATTCCATCCACAAATGAACACAAAGCCGGTAGGGGACTAAAAAATCCCCACAATTAGGCCTATATAACGTCAACAAAAAGTAACAACCAATTTCATTATGCATTGATAAAAGAATCAGCTTATCAGAGACAATGGCTTGGGATAATGGCAAAGAAATAATTTCTCCATGATTATCATTCGATATCACTTCTTGCCGACGTCCATGCTAAGTACATATTTATCGGATCTGCTTTAGAACTGCATCAGGATTACAAAGTACATGTACTTTGCAGATTCCTTTTACACTTTCGAATGATGGAGCAGGGTTTTCTGGAATTAAACTGTGAAGGAGACAGAAATTAGTTTAATGACGTCATAAGATGGCATTGATACAGTAACAACATGGGATCACTAACATGAATAGACTGAATAGTACAGGTGATCAGAAATTCAATAGATAATTTAGTGAAGTTTTTAATTAAAAAAAGGAGAGAGAGAGAGAGAGAGAGAGAGAGAGAGAGAGAGAGAGAGAGAGAGAGAGAGAGAGAGAGAGAGAGAGAGAGAGAGAGAGAACAAACTTTACATGGCTGAGAATTGATTAGCACAATGGTTCTTCGTGACCTGTTCGAAATAATGACCTCAAGTATTTTATTACGCCTGTTTATCCAGGAGGAAGTTATTGGATAATCTGACAAATTGAAGAGTCATTTTTGCAAGCATCCATTGAGAAATGTCAATCTAAGCATTTCATTGACTGGATGGCCTTCATATCATTTTGTAATATTTTTGTGCAAAATTAAAGATACATTGTATTATCAATTTGCTTATGTTAGAAATGAATATTAGCAACTGATTACAACCTTGCCAGCTTCCGTTACTAACATTACAATGATTAAATCCATTAAGAAAAAAAAATCAAAGATGCATTGCTTGATCCAGTAAGTGTTCTATCAAGCTCCTGTCTTTGCTTTTCTCGAAAATATTAAGATCTGTGAAGGCGAAACTTCAAACGCATTGTGCCACAAATATGCTAGAAGTGGAGTAAATCAAATCAAACTCTATACACGACCATTCCTCACGATAAATTAAAGACCAGACTTTTTGACATCACAGACAGTTGCTTCTTCAACAAATATGGAAATAGAAAATATTCGTATCTAGTGATCAGTCATCCAAAAATTTACTTTGTTAAACACTACTCTGATTCCACGCACAAGTACTCTGAAGTTGAAATTTAAAAAAAAATGCTGGAGTTCCTCACTGGCAATATCTTTGTAGTTTTTGGTGATCAGTTCTTCCAACTGTCTGTTGGAATTTCCATGGGTATGGATTGTGTTCCTTTGTTAGCTGACCTGTTTTTATATTCTTATGAAGCAGAATTTATTCAAGAGCTTCTACATGAGAAGAAAAAATCTTTTGATGTGGGCTTCAACTCGACATTTAGATATATCGACGACGTTTTATCTATCAAAATAATCATTTTCATTCACATGTCGATTCGATATATCCCAGTGAACTCGAAATAAAAGACACAAAAGAGTCCTCCACATCTACTTAAAACTTAGATATTTGATTGAACATAGATGTTAACGGCAAGCCAACAAATCAGCTTTATGATAAACAGGATGATTTCCGCTTCCCTATTGTCAACTTCCAATTCTTATGTAGCAATATTCCATTATCACCTGCATATAGTGTTTATATCGCTCAACTGATTCGATATGCAAGAGCATGTTCTGCGTATGATCAGTTTTCAAAAATCGAGACAGGCTACCGACAAACAAGTTGGTGTTGCAGAGGTTTCAACAATCTCGTTTAAAGTCAGCATTTCTAAAATTATATAGTCGTTATAACGATCTAGTTTGCCAGTACAAAATTCCATTAGGTCAAATGCTGTCTGACGTGTTTCATACCAATTATTAGACTGTTCTTGGCACACTGATTCTGGCTGTGGATTACTCCGTTTACCTGGTCAGGGTATAGCGCTCACGGCGGGTGTGAGCAGTCGACAGGGGATGTTTACTCCTCCTAGCACCTGACCGGTCGCGGTAGCTCAGTGGTTAGAGTGTTTCTCTTCGAAACTGGGAGGTCGTGATTTCGAGCCCCGCTCGTGCCATGGTCGCGTCAAACCTAAGGTGTAAACATAGGTAGTGATTGCTCCTTCGCCAAACGCTCGGCATTTAGAAGTGAGAATCACGGGTCTTTCGGATATGACCTTAAAAACGGAGGTCCCGTGTCACGGTAGGCGTTTGCACGTTAAAGAACCCTCACTGCTACGGCCCTGAGCGCTAAGCATAGGTCTAAATTTGTGGTACTTCACCTACAGCTGGTGACGTCTCAATATGAGTGAAAAATTCTCGACGGGACGTAAAACAAACAAACAATCAAACAATCAAACCTAGCACCTGATCTTGGGATCTGTGTTTGTCCAACTCTCTAATTTATATTCCATATAGGATGTATGAAATTGATCACTGTTCGTCACCTTCGCCTTTTCATATGTATCTTTTAATACCTATTTTTATATCGAATCATCTTCAATATCTTGATCTTTAATTGGAAGACTATAATTCAAAGTGTATCTACATGTATATTCTCTTGAATGGCTTTACCAAGTAGAATATTGCGGTGGGTTCCTTTGTGTAGATTAAAACCCCGATATTGTGGTCACTGAGTGAAACTAATCATTTGCTGCCACTCACAAAAGAAATAATTAGTGCAGTATATCAGATAGATGCTGCTAAAAGCTAAAACATTCTCTCAGACTAATTTCGTTAAGATGCTGATTTAGAAGTAAGGTTTGCGTTAGTCTGCAGCACTCAACTGCAAACACAAATCCCACAGTCTGTGTAATCTTTTCAGCTTTAATTATCTTGTAAATTACCGTGTACGCAACAATCGTGGTTGCAGTGCTTGCAACCTACGAAACAATCGTGGGTGCAGTACTGATCTCAGAAATTATAATGAAACATCATATATTGTTTTGTCGGTGATCTCTTCCCGGGTACATTGTATCTGGGTTCTCTCCTCCACCAATAAAAACTGGACGCCACCAGATAACTGAAAAATTGTTGAGTGTGGCGGAAAGCAACAAACAATCAATCAATCAAATATTGTTTTAAAGTTAAGTTGCACGTTGGGACCGTTCCCTAACACGAAATTCACTGTAGAAATTTTTTTCTGTTGATATACTCGTATGTATAATGAAACATGAAGTGGACATTAAGAAAATGTCATAAAATTCTATTAAGTGCTTTTATTCATTTTTATTTTACTTCTTTGTAATAAGAATAGAATGATTTATAGTAATATATTGCAATTCTATACATGATTAGAGAATATTTCATTAACTGACACGTTTATTGTAGAGATTTGTAAATTAGAAACGTCAATGAAATTCTGGAAATAAGAGCTACATTTCTTCATCAAATTTAATGGAACCTTGAAAGATGCAACACAGAGTGGATCTTTGATAAATGCACTCTTTCAGATCACACAACTATACTTCATTACAAGGGTATAATCATATCTAAGAAGAGACCTAGAATTAATAGCTGTAATTATGGGAAGCAGTAAGCAAAACACATAAAAGTTCAATATGCATAACTAGTACAATAACGAATCTTACGAAATTCCGCGCGGTAGGATATGCAAGTTATGTACACCCTGCACTGTTATTATAGGCCGCGCAGGAGCGCGGTATGTTCTGACATAGGTTTTCAAAATGTGCATGCGTTTCTGTGGGATTAAATGTATTTTTCATGATTTGCCCTAAAATTAATGTAATATAACTACAAACTACAAACGGTAATTGAAGTTATTGTCAATATTAGCTTTCGAGTTATATAATCTCTAGATATAAAGCAAGCGTGTTTAGAATTAACTTTAAAATGCAATAAACATTATAGTTGTCAATTTGTACTACGTTTGTTTCGGGTTCATTTTATTTCATTTTTCGGATTCACACAACTAGTAATATATCCAAGTGGTCTTGAGGTACTAAGGGGCGTTGAGTCCAGACAAGTGCATGAAAACTCCATTTAAAATCTTTATCCCTCTCCGTAAATTAAATTGTTTCTAGTGACGAGTTTTTGCTTACTATAGCAATTAAGATATCTTAATTAAAGTATGACTATTACTTTTACATATAGGTGTGGCCCAGGTAATGAATCCTCTTGACGGTCATCCTTTTGACGACCACGATGACCAGTTGTTCGAGGTAAGTGACAGATCAGGTACTTAGGGACTGGTGAGTTGGTACACGTTCTTAAAGCCATAAAGCCAAAGGTTAAAACACCAAATGAAAGCAGAATGCAATCTCTACAATATACGTGCTATCAACGATTGTGGGGAATATTCAATTACAATTTAAAACACGTTTATGGATTAATGTTTGAAAAGATTCATTATATTTATGGTGTTTTGAAATGTCAGTTTATTTATCAGACCTTGTGAAATGTTTCATTTAATCATTGCAGGCTTTTACCATTTTCTGTGGACTTGGAATCAATAATTGTCTTCTGTACGAGGAAATAGCCGTGGCCTCAGCCAAGCAAATGGTAGCTCTAGAGGTAATCCGATTCATCAAAGTCGACTTATATCTCGCGGTCCATCGCGGCTTATAGCTATAAAGTACTGGAATCAATCCTTTCTTCAGATTTTATGAACTGATAACTAATGTCAATTGTGTTCTGGGAATGTTATGGCCTCTGGTCATTATTGATAATTGCTTCCATTTGCGTAACTTGATTTTTGCAGGTACTTTCTTATCATGGGACGGTATCTGCAGAAGAGGTCGTCAATTTAAAGGTATTTCTAAACATTCCTGCATGATCAGAAAGAGTTTTCCTGAAACAAGGAATGTTTCAGAAACATGCATGTGCCCCATGGTGCAAAATTAAAAAGATATTGAGTGGACAATGTCTTCCTATGTTTAGACTTGATTGACCCTTGACCTCTGGCCGTGTCACCTTGGGTAATCTACTTCTTAGGATTTACCAGTGTATCAAGTTTGATGTCGATCAAGCAAATGATTATCCAAATATAAAGGAGATAATATATTACTATGTCCAGGTTGACCTTTGACTACGTGAACCCAAGTCAATAGGGTTTATCTACTCCTTACGATGTACCAGTGTACTAGTTATGTAAAAAAGTTCTCAAGACATTTTAAGTGGACAATATCTACCTATGCCAAGAGTGGATTGACCTTTGACCATGTGACTTCAAAATCAATAGGGTCATCTACTCCTTAAGACGTACAATTTTACCAAGTTTGATGTCTGTGAAGCATAGGATTCTTAAGATATTGAACGGACAAGACTTGGATCGACTGACAGGTGCACAAAACAATATCCCCTTCTTTTTCAAATGGGAGAGTCATATGACTTTCAGAGCACAAAAGTTGTATATCACGAATGATTTTAATGTGATTGAAAAAATATCTAATAATAAACGAGAGTAATTATATAATGATCTTGTTTGGATATACATATATAGGTAAAAATAAAACATAATGTCCTGGGTCATCATAAAACTAAAAGAAAAAAACCCACACAAAACAAAGTAAAAGTTGTCCTTTTTCATCATTAAGAAAACATTTCACAGAAAGTAAAAGGATGCTCTTTGTTTCATCAAAATACTAAACAGAAAATAAAACAAACTGGACAAAACATTGAAAAGTAAAACGGTGACAATGTTCTTGTAAAAATGCATAGAAAGGGGCAAAAGAAACAGACATCCGATACATCATGTAACAAAATGGACGAGGATGGAGAGGTAAAACGGCGTCTTTTTACAAACTGCCCTTCAAGTAACTTAATCAGAATCAGAAAAGGACAACAACAGAAAAGTAAAACGATGTTAACACATCAATAATGAAAGATTCACTCATATCTGGAGCTGTTTGAATATGCGTCCACTGACAAATTGTGTGTCCACTGACAAATTGTGTGATATCATTAAAACAGCTCGATTAAATTCCTCTCTGGATCACTCGCCTGCTTAAATCTGCCGATTCTAACGTTAAAGACGAACAGATCCTTATCCTCGTCCAGTGTTCCTTCATCTTTCAGGAATACCGTTCTTCTCCCTTACACAGAAAGGCAGGGGTTAGATAAAGACTTAATGCCTATCACCCAGTGTCTATTCTACCTTATCCAAAATTCATTTTCAAGACCTATCGCCATGTGTCTAACTTATAGATACCTTTAGTATCCAAAAGACAACTTCCTTAATTTCAAAATTTACTATCATCCCTTGGGATCCGGGTTAAAATAGTTCCACACTACCCCTTGCTTGTCGTAAGAGGAGACTAAATTGGGCGGTCCTTCGGATGAGACCGCAAAAACCGAGGTCCCGTGTTACAGCAGGTGTGGCATGATATAGATCTCTCTCTCTCTCTCTCTCTCTCTCTCTCTCTCTCTCTCTCTCTCTCTCTGTTCAAAGGCCGTAAACACTGAACATAGGATTAAATTTTGCAGCCCTTCACCGGCAATGGTGATGTCTCCGAGTGAGTGAAAAATTATCGAGCGGGACGTTAAACAATTTACAATTAACCAGCCTAAAGCTACAGGTCGCGGGACCCAGTGTTTAGAACATTCGCTTCGTGACCGAGAAGTCGTTGATTCAAATCTTGATCAGGCTGCAACCGACCGTCTGCTTCTTGGCCAGACGCTTGGTATTTCAAAAAGGAAGTCTTGGGCTTTTCGGATGAGACTTTAAAAGCCGAGCTCCTATGTATTGACTGGTGTTTGCTCAGATAAAGAACCCTCATGGCGACTTCAATTAGTACATGAGTTATAGTAGGGTAAATGTTCAAATACTCTTTCTTACTCCCATGTGTAATACTCCAACCAATCACATACATCGTTTGACAACTGACTCATGCCAAGTATCATTAAAAGTTTGCCATATTGCTTCCACAAATTAATTACGTAGTTCTCAGATTAGTTTTCCAATATTGATGAGGTAGGGAGGGACCCGCCTTTTTTATTGTGAATAAGAATGACTAGGGAGGCTTTTTTGAAAAACATGCTGACAAACATATATACCAAGGCTTGTGTACATGAAATAATAGCTCACTGAAGATATATACCCCATTCCTTAGCTGTTTTATTGATAGCTACTTGTAGTTTGTGTTTTCTTTTTGTTGAGGCTGCTGGTAAAGGCTAACTGTATCAAACAAATTTTCGTCAGAAATACAATAGAAACATCTGTGGAAAACATCCATAACTGAAATACGGCACTTCAATGCTAGACTTGCAACTCAGATTTCTTGACAAAAAATCTTATCCAGTAAAGATGATATCCTCGGTGCTACATTGATCAATGTCATCTGGCTCGAGTCCAATAGCATTGACAGAGATTTAAAAGCTGCCCTTTATTATTGCCGAGTATAACTGATATGGTACAGGCATACGGAATTCCACGGAAGAACAATGGTAGAACCAACCCATGGCTGTATTTGAACAGATACCAGAGAAACGCTTGCCGCCAGCTAGACAATGTACAACTTAGATCTACGTACCACAAATGTTTAATATTGTATCAGCCATGCTTTTCAAATGTTTCTAAGATTAAAATGTTAAAATTGTAAAATTAGAATCCAAAACAAGATTTTTCCGTAATAATACAGCGTGGCATTGAGAATTAAAAGAAAAAGCAATAAAATTGGCCACAAGGTACCATTTGAATAGACGAGGGCGGAACCGAGAACCAGATAATTAATTTTTTATGACCTAACCCTTGTAGAATGCAGTTAGTTGGGTAGAGTTCAATATCACAATACGTCATATAATAGTTGAAACTCCCGCTGTGCGATTGCAACTCGAGCAGCCCAAGTTCTGACTTGAGTGTGAACTGAAGTCGCCATCACTAATACAGCCCAGAGCGCCTTACATGGGTCTACATTTACGGTACTTCACCTACAGCTAGTGATGTCTCAATTTGAGTGATTAGTTCTCAAGGGGACGTAAAACAAATAAAAAAATTATCCAAAATTGTTGGAGGGTAATTTTTGTGCATCGGTTGTGATGGAGCAATATAGTGTATTAAATCATGTAATGGCGCGGTATAGTCTATTAAATCACTTCCATAGACGACAATGTTAATATTCCATCACATGGTTGTTCCTTAATTTTTGTTGAACGATCGGACACACAGGTCGTCATGATCTCCATCTCGGGTTAAATCTGGTGGTAGTATACACAGAACAAATAAGATATTTGAAACCTAACGATGCTTGTAAGATCTTGGTACAGTGTAAATTATCTTGTAAATCTCATCTAAACTATAGAAACTCTCACCAGCTTGAACAAACCTCCATAACTAAACCACAGATACTTCCAAAGTTCTACGCTGGGTTTGTTCCGTAGTTTTCAGTGACTCTCAGTTTCCTACCAATCTCAATACATGTTTACCTCTATATACATATATATAAAACACAGGATGTTATGACGCCTCATACATTAAGGAACTTGTACTCACCTTTCATTGAGAGCACTCCTATCGGCAGACTTTTTAAAAAAAAAAAATTAGATAAGATCAGCATCCTAAACAAAACTTAAGGAGAAAGACGCTTTCCTGTTTTGACTGTAGTCCTTTGGAAGAGCCTCTCAAATACTAGTACAGTAAGGAGGTATACTACGTCGTCATAATGGCCGACCTCCTTTTGAAATATTAATAGAAATATAAAAATCAGAAATACTTGTCTATTGTTCTCAGATTTAATTGCCAAGCTGCGTAGCTCAGTAGGTTAGCACGTCGACTGCTGATCTGTGGATCGCGGAGTCGAGTCCATTAGGAGTTTTATTACTTTTTTTCCAGTTTACTTTCTACTAAAACTGCATTTTTGTTTACTAAATAAAGTAAATTTGAAAGTTTCTAATTTCAAAGTATTGTTGTATATATCCTCCACTTTTCATCCACATTCTCTAGTGGAGCATTCCATAAATCAATCATATAATTAAATATTTAAAGGAGTGTCAAAATCTATCTTGTAATCTTGCTGTAAGATTTTAAATTTTCTAATTTTTGCTGTGTATTTTGATAACTTTCTGATGATGTTTTAAACCATATATTCAATTTGATAGTCTTTCTAACATAGGATTTGATGTAGACCTGTTAAGCGGACTAGTGTATTGTTGTACTTTGGGAATTTCGGAGGTATTGGGGGAGAGTTATTCACGTACATTTCCACTTTTACTGTTTTTACCAATTTACAATTGTCATTTTACTTACGTCATTTACATTACAGAATATACTCTCAAATTTACAACATCTAATTCCCCGACAAGTTTTCATATCCGAGATTTATTTTTCTTAATTTTAAAGATTTTACCGTTACTTTATCATTTTGTTGTAATTTGATGAAATATATTATTCTCATGATTACCAACAATCCTTTTAAAAAAAATCTAAAAAGAAAACTTATTAGAAAAATTTTAAAAAGAAGACTAATATGACATGAACAGGTATATCGCGTTGTAAAGATTGACTTTGAAATAATCGGTATTCCAACTAATAAGATACCCGTGACGGAAGCTTTTAGTGTCCAATTAGTCAGGACCTTCTCCTACCTATACTTGAAGAAATGTTTAGAATTATTGAGGAAGAAAGCGCCAGATAATATACTTGATGATTGTTGCTTTTATTAGCGCTAATTCTTTTCCTTCTTTTTTATTTGCAGTCAAGGAATCTTTCAGAGGCTAGTGACTGGAAATTAGACACATTCAAGTTCAACGATTTCTCTCTCAACAGCGACGACATGATGTTGGCTGCTGTCAGAATCTTTAAAGACCTGGGGTTCAAGAGGACATTCAGAATCGATAGTGAGGTAGATGTAGTATTTTAACTCCGTATAAAGAAATGATAGCGAGGTATATGTTGTACATGAATCTAGGTCCGTGACTCAAACAATAGTGACGTAGATGTACAATTTAGGCCCATAACCCAAGAAATAATGAACACGATATATTAATATATCAGATTCAATATTTGGATAGCTGTAGTACTTTAGATCCGAGTTAAGAATTAATATGGGTTACATGGAGAAGTTAGGTTCGGAATTAATTGGAATGATATTTCTAAGTACAAATGCGATAAAAATGTACAAAAAGGATTAATATAATACACGTATCAGCACTTCGCCGTAGGTTAAGTCCCTTGTCCACAATCTTGCGGTGAAAATATCTCATTTCCTAATGTGTCTTTTGTACTTTTCTGATCTGTAGCTTTGACATTTGCTGGTTGTTTTTTTTTTATATCAACTGCAGTCAGTTACAATAATGTTCCAGGGTGGAGCAACCCATTAACTTGTATGAAAGCTTAATGATTAGCTCTAATTCACAGTTATGGCCTCTTACAATTTGGTAGCGTAAATAAGGAAACTTGCCTATTCATTGATTGACCATTAGCTGACTCCGCAAAGGAAGGTAATTCAAATTACTGGGTGATAGGTTTATATGTTAGACGACTTTGTTACCTACTTTGGTTTGTACTTTGGTTACCCGAGTTGCGATCGAAAGGAGTGAGTTTCAAATATCATGACGTATTGTGACATTTGAATTCTACCCACTAACCCCTGCCTTATTCGAGAATTAGTGTGGTAGCAATATGGCGGTCTTGTTATACCCCCCTCCGGAACGAAGTTGAGGGGGTATAATGGAATCAGGTTGTCCGTCTGTAGACGCAAAGGTTTCCGGGCTCTAAAGTGTTATCCTTTTCACCTAGAGTCAACATAACATACATACAGACTTCCCATGTGATGAAGATGATCCCTATTGATTTTGGGGTCAAAAGGTCATAGGTCAAGTGTACTTAACATTAAAATAGCAAATTGGTGTCCGGGATCTAATGTGTTATCTTTTTCACCTAGAGTCAACATAAAATATACTTGGACTACCCAGGGGACGAAGATGATCCCTATCGATGTTTGAGTCAAAAGGTCAAAGGTCAAGTGTACTGGGCATTGAAATAGCAAAATCGTTTCTGGGCTCTAACGTGTTATTCTTTCCACCTAGAGTCACTATATCACACATATAGACTACCCATGGGACGAAAATGATCCTTACCGATTTTGAGGTCAATAGATCAAAGGAACATCCTTTGGGTTTGGCAGATTGGGATGAGCGGGGACATTCTTAGTGAGCAGTGCTCACAGTACCTCTTGTAATGATACTGCGCATGTGTCAGTTTTCAAACGATGGATGTGACTGGCTGGAGTATTATACATCGGAGTAAGAACTGAGTACGTACTCAGATACGAACCGAAGATGCCGGTTGTGTCAATGCATTGAAGAAAAATATATAAAAACTCAACCCTAAAGATACATTCTCCAGCGATTACCTCTAATTAATGAAATGTGAAATAATATTTAGTATTGACTTTACTATTCATATTTATATTGAATAATGGTATGAAATAAACAACAATAAGGTAACTTATGAAGTTTTCTAATCAGATATAAGTCATATACTTTGGTATGCTGTAACATGGGTTTAAAATGACTGTCCGATTTCTAGGACAAACTTTAATTCGTAAGGTTCTTATTGTAAACGATAAGAGTTTTCTAAAAGCAAATACAAAAGTATGTCAATTGTGGAACAATTTCGTTAACATATTTGTGTTGAAAAGTACATGTAAAACAATTAAAAAGTGCTGGAATGAAAACACTATTGATCTCTTTACAAGGTGTTATGTCGGTGGATTCTGACTGTGAAAAAGAACTACAGGAACGTTGCTTATCACAACTGGCGCCATGCCTTCAATGTGTGTCAGTTCATGTTCGCAACTCTCAAGGTTTGTCAATATTTTACCTCTTCATATCATCACTAGATCATTACCATTTCCATAACCTACCCGTACATTGAGCAGAATTTTTCTATTTTCTAGTTCTAGCTCTGAGTCTCCTATCAACGTCATGGAAATTAGATGTATACCTACGTGGTTACACCACCTCATAGATACGGTGTATAATGGTGTATTCACGAAATGTAATGATAGGCATTTCCTCATGAGCACGCTGTAATTGTAAACAGTGCACATATGAATATACGTATAAATTACATATACTTGATAAATATTGTACGTCTATTTTAATGACTGGGAATTCCGACAGAAAAGAAAGTAGAATGTTAAGAAATAAATTCATTTTTGAAAATAAACGAGGGTGTGAACTGCAACGCTTTAAGTGCTTCACGAAGTATAGCGATGTGATGCACCGCAGTTCATACCTCAAATGAAATTAATTTTTAATTAGTGTTCATTTTAATGTAAAGTTAAATATCAGTACATATGTGTACATTCAAAATCAAATATTTATAAATGGTTATATTACTCGATCTGTGTGGTTCTGCAATCTTACAGAAATGTAATATAAGTTTTGTTTTTTACTTGCGTCAGCGAAGGTGACACCAGATATAGTAGCCTCGCCACTTCGTCCGTATGTCCGTCATTCCGTCTCGCTTATGAGTGCATACTTTGTTTAATCTGTAACTCAAAAAGCATCCAACGAATATTATTCAAACTTTATATACTATTCATATGTATATTGTAGGTATACAGAGCAAATTTGACAGTTTTTTTTATATTGTGATTTATACCATGGTGCATAATTTGTGTAATCTGTAATTCAAAAAGTATCCAATCAATATTATTCAAACTTTACACGGTGTTTATATACATATTAAAGATTGCACCTCCTATTATGATTAAAGTTGACAAATTTTTACTGTGATTTTAAGCATGTTGAATTTAGTTAAATTTTTGCAATGCTGTTAAATTGTTCCTTTAGCTTATTCAACTTTTTATGAAATATGGAATCTATTAATTGATTGATTGTTTGTTTGATTTACGTTCCGTCGAGAATTTTTCACTCATATTGAGACGTCACCAGCTGTAGGTGAAGTACCACAAATTAGACCTATGCTTAGTGCTCAGGGCCGTAGCAGTGAGGGTTCTTTAACGTGCAAACGCCTACCGTGACACGGGACCTCCGTTTTTAAGGTCATATCTGAAAGACCCGTGATTCTCACTTCTAAATGCCGAGTGTTTGGCGAAGGAGCAATCACTACCTATTTTTCGTCTTAAGTTTGACACGGCCATGGCACGAGCGGGGCTCGAAGTCACGACCTCCCGGTTACGAAGCGAACGCTCTAACCACTGAGCTACCCCGACCTGTAAATGTGGAATCTAGAATGGATATACTTTGTGTGCTTTTATCTGAGATGTCTACATCTAAAGAGATACACTTTGAGAGCCTTTATCTGAGATGTCTACATCTGAAGATGATGCTGAACATTAGGGGGTGTGAATAAATACGTGACATATAATAATATTTTACAGAGATCTGAGGTAAGGCGACATCTATCGGACAAAGAGAGCCTCGCTTTGGTAGTAGCTTGCCTTTGTCATGACCTTGATCACAGAGGAACAAATAATGCTTTTCAGCAGAAGTGAGTTAATATCTTTTACCTTTCATGTACAATATCCGTTCATATTTTCATTGTTTGAATATTCGGTATTTTGTATTAAGGAAAGTGATGACAAGACTCATGATCAATTGAAGCAATTATTAATTATCGGTCATGTAACTTATTACGTAAACACGACTTTTCATGCATCCTGACACAAGGTTTGCTAAAAGTACTTAGTTGTCTGTTTGTCTGATGTCAGTAGACAAACACTCCCAAAATAGATTTTTATTTTCACTCAGTAAAAGAGTGCTTATGGATGACCGTGTTTATGAAGGAGCACTGCTTGTCTTGTGATTGAAGTTTGATCGTTTTTTATCAATTGTTGAAATACAGACAACTTCGACATCCATAGAGATATTTCAATATCTAGAAAGTTATTAAATTCCAGATTTATCCCCTGATAAAAATTTTATCAATTGCCATTCGCTTATTCCTGCAATTTTACTTTTAACAATAAGCATCCATGTTTAATAATTTCTCATGGTTGTAGATGGGAGTAGGTGTAAGGCCCAAGAGCAGCAACCTTGAGACCAATCCTCTATCTTAATATTTTTACAGACCGCTTAAATGGTCTTTCTCTTTTTTCCCGGAATTGTTATCCAATATATCATGGTGTAGCTGTTATTTTCCACAGGACAAGTTCTGCTCTGGCTCAGTTGTATGGCACCAAAGCTACCCTGGAACATCATCACTTTAATCATGCCGTTATGATTCTAAATAGTGAGGTAAAACGATTTGTTCACTCGTTACAATTAAATTTACTCTTGAAAAATAACAAAATAATGTTGAGATAAACTAGAATTATTGAAATTCGGATCATGGGGGTTGCAAAAAGTAGTGAAATTAAGTAGCTAGCAGAAATTGTAAATGATGAACAATGTTTTCATTTTGTAGTTTTTATATTTCATGAACAGGGCCATAACCTCTTCGGAAATTTTAATTCTGATGAGTACGGCGAGGTGATTAACTTGTTGAAGGAAGCTATATTGGCCACCGACCTTTCTCGTCATATCCAGTAAGTCCTCGTTATCTACAGCTTATTATGAATGGTAAAACTGACGGCGAGATTTCTGTAACTATATGAACTTGTCTGATCAATGTAGGAAAGGTTCAAAGGAAGATTATCTAGTGTAATTGAACCGATCGCGGTAACGTAGTGGTAGGGAGTTCGCTTCGTAACCGGGGATGTCTTGAGTTCGAGACCCTCTCGAGTCATGGCTATGTCAAACCTAAGATAAAAACATAGATAATGATTGCGCCTTCGCCAAATGCTCGGAATTTAGAAGTGAGAATCACGGGTCTTTCTGATATGACCTTGAAAATCCCATTTCGCGGCAGGCGTTGTTGGCACGTTGAAGAACCCTCACTGCTACGGCCCTGAGCGCTAAACATAGGTCTAACCACACGAATATATATATATATATATATATATATATATAAATTCCGTGATTTGTTGTCGCATTCATCACAGGTGGTAGAAACGCATGAGGATTAAGGCTTATTGATCTATAGAATTCATTAAATACCGAGTCCTTAACGAATACCATATCAACAAGAGCAGGTTTAAAAAAAAAAAAATAGAATACAGATTACAACTAGCTAAAAGCAATGCAAAACTGAAACTTTATCGTTTTAGCTTACCTGAGCTGAAATCTCAAGTGAGCTTTTCTGATCATCTTTTTCGGCGTCCATCTATATGTCCGTAAAATTTTACCATTTTTTATTTCATTTATAGAACCTTAGGCTACTTGCTACAACGTGTGCTTGGGTAAAGGATTCAAGTTTCTTTAAATGAAGTGCCACACCATTTTTGAAGTGGGAATAATTAAAAATTAGTAAAATGTTTGGCTTTCAATCAATTTCAATCAACTTGGCACAAATCATCCTTGGTAAAGGGATTCAAGTTTGCTCAAATAAAGAGTCGTGCTCACCCCAAAGGGGAGGGAATCAAGAAAAGGCAAAAATAAGGTGGAGTAATTTAAAAATCTTCTCAAGAACCACTTAGCCAGAAAAGTTGAAATTTACATGAACGTTTCCTAACAGGTAGTAAATGTAACTTCAAGTTTGTTCAAATCACGGGAGGGGGGGGGGGGGGGAGGGGGGGTAACATTAGGGGATTAAAGTTTTACATGCGGACATATAGGAAAAAATCTTTTCAAGAGCAGCATTGCCATGATAAGTCACACTAATATGCAAACAACACCACGTAGTACAGATTCAAGTTTGTTCAAATACGACCTCAAGAAGAAGGGTCACATTTTTGATAGTTGAGGCCACAATAGGGGATCAAAGTTTTACATGGGAATGTATTGGGGAATATTTATCAATCTTCATTTCAGTAACAGCAGGGTCACGATAAGACATATTAATATGCAAGCATCTACAAGTAATTCACATTCAACTTTGTTTACATCAGGGGCCTCAGGGGTAGGGTGGGTCCACAATGGGGAATCAGTTTTACACTGGAATATACAGGGCATTGTTTTTATCCTAACAGACTGTCTATCCAAACAGTATCCTTCTTCATAACTTTTGAATGGTGAGTGATAGGGCTCTCAAATTTCGCATGTGTATTCTTTGTGACAAGACCTTATGTATGGCATCAAAGTTTTTAACTTGTGGCCTTGACGAGTTTGACCTACGTTTAAGAAAACCTTATTCAATATCTTCAGAGTTTCATATTTCGTATATATATTTCTTACGGCAAAGACTTTTCATTTCATTCCCTTGGGAATCTGGGTTAGAATAGGTCCTCAGTACCCCTTGCTTGTCGTAAGAGGCGACTAAATGGGGCGGTCTTTCTGATGAGACCCCCCCCCCAAAAAAAAAAACCGAGGTCCCGTGTCACAGCAGATGTAGCGCGATAAAGATCCTTCCCTGCTCAAAGGCCGTAATCGCCAAGCATAGGCCTAAATTTTGTAGCCCTTCACCGGCAATGGTGACGTCTCCATATGAGTGAAAAATTCTCGAGCGGGACATTAAGCAATAAACCAACCCTTACATTGACTTTCTCAGAACAGTAAGGTCATATCATTTATATTAATATCAATGTATCTCCGTGTTGAATGACCTTCTGGGGCTTGGTTGGGGTCACAATGTGATTTTTTATGGGAAAAAAGATTTCAAAAACAGCTTATGAAAATTACAACAGCAGGGCCAAGGTGACTCAGGTGAGGGATGTAGTCCATGATCCTCGTTTTCCTTTGAAATCCTTGGTAAGTTTAATCATTGAGAGTTAAGAATATTGCAAAGCAATATCATCAATATTTTAATTTACATCTCTTGCTAAATAAAATTTGATCTATTTTACACCCAAACTGTTTTAGAAAATTGTACCAAGAGAGACAGTTGTTAGATATGTAGTGGAGGCAATTTTGGGCTTTTGTTTTACAATGGCAAATTTAATACCAATGATTGAGTGATTGTTTGTTTTACGTCCCGTCGAGAATTTTTAACTCATATTCAGACGTCACTAGTCATAAGTGAAGTAGCACAAATTTAGACCTACGCTTAGCGCTCAGGGTCGTGGCAGTGAGGGTTCTTTAACGTGCCAATGCCTGCCGCGACATGGGACCTCCGTTTTTAAAGTCATATCCGAAAGACCCGTGATTCTTACTTCTAAATTCCGAGCATTTGGCGAAGGACTAATCACTGCCTATGTTTACACCTTAGGTTTGACGCGACCATGGCACGAGCGGGGCTCGAAATCACGACCTCCCAGTTTCGAAGAGAAACACTCTACCACTGAGCTACCGCGACTGGTCCATACAAATTACATTACTACAAGGCTGTAAATTGAAATTGTTGTCGTGGTGTTATGTTCTCTGCTATCAAATTGCAAAGCGTTTTATATCGCGCTTGGACTGTCCCTGTGGTAAATATATTCATTTTGTTGATCAGGTAGACGTTTCGCACATGTGAAGGACACATCACGCAACTTTATAACAATTTTTATTCCAGCAAAAGTATCAACAGTATAAATATTATTTGACAGAATTAGAGACAAATTCTTTGCTATGGTTGACTCGGGTATGAAGAATTGGGATGATAGAGAATCACGTGACATACTACGTAGCATATTGATGACGACATGTGATGTGGCAGCCATAACAAAACCTTGGATAATCCAAAGAAAAGTAAAAAAAACCAACTTTGTATTCTCTCATTATATCCGCATATGTGAAAATTACACACACACACACACACACACACACACACACACACACACACACACACACACACACACACATACATACGTGTGTGTGTGTCACATTTTCCTGTTTCGCAATCTTGATCTTTCAGGGGCGAAATCAACTTATCGATGTCAGATAAAAATTAAAATTAATGTATTTGGGGAGGGAGTCGAATTTTCCATAACTCTCTGTCGTAGGACATCCATTTCATGTATATGATTCTTTGGAGCGAATTAACCTTTTTATGACCAAGGAATAGAAGATTCGGGTGCATATAGTGTTTTGGTCTGTCTTTCTGTCTTTCTGTCTGTGGCAAAAAACTTTAACCTTGGTCATATTTTTTATATCATAAGAGGTAAAGCTTTCATATTTGATATGAACATTTCTTGTGGCAAGACCTTTCCAATGACACTGAAATTTTTGACCTGGTGACCTTAACATTGAACTTTGACTTAATTTTAAAAAATTCGAATATAAACCATATCTTTCAAGTTGTATTTAGCATGTGGATTTCTTGTGGGAATTCCTTTCCAAGGATACCATAATAAGTGACCGTCACATTGACCTAGTTTTTGGAAATTAAAAAGAAACTATATTGTCTTACAGTTCCGTTTTGTTGTAATCTGGGAACATCAGTGTTTCACAAACACATCTTGTTTTATTGGACTTTCAAAGTGACTTTTAAAGACTACATGTACACTTTCATGGAGAATAAATAATAGAAAAAAGTATAAATGTAATTCACAAGATTCATCATATTTAGTTTCTAGGGGGCTGGATGTAAACGTAGTTTTTTTTTTTTTTTTTTGTTGTTGTTTTTTTTCTATATATCAGACATTGAACTTTTGATTTTGTCCCTAATATATGTACATGTACCTTGCGGAAATAATAAAGATTAACAATCAGGAATTTACCTTGGCTTTCACAATTTACGTTAATTTCCTCCTAGGTTGCTGATCTCGTGATGACAGAATTCTTTGATCAAGGTGACAAGGAAAGAAATGAACTGAAGATCCAGCCACAGGTCAGGCTTGTTATTTGTTGTGATTAGGCCCTAGGTCCTCCAAAATAACTGGCAAAGGAAACCTGTAGTACATACCTCGGGTGTGGTTTGTAATCAGGAAGTCTACAGGACTTGATTTATAAACTTACAAGATTGTATGTGAACTTATAATGAAATATAGTAAAACACTAAGATACGTGGTTCATGAATCACACTACTAAATATTACTGATAACAAATCACACTACTAAAGATTACTGATCACAAATCACACTACTAAATATTACTAATCACAAATCACACTACTAAAGATTACTAATCACAAATCACACTACTAAATATTACTGATCACAAATCACATCACTAATATTACAAATCAGGATTCACACTTTTAAGTAATACTGATCACGATTCATACTACTGAGTGTTACTGATCACCAATTACATTACTAAATGTTACGAGGGGCCTCCGTGGCAAAGTGGTTAGAGCATTGCGCTCAAAATCACAAGACCTCTCACCTCTAGTCGGCGCGGGTTCAATTCTTGCTCGCGCCGATGTATGTGAGAACGTTTACCAGTTTACTTTGGGAAGGTCAGTTGTCTCTTCCCGGGTGCAATGTATCTGGGTTCTCTCCTCCACCTACAAAAACTAGACGCCACCAGATAACTAAAAATTGTTGAGTGTGGCGGAAAACAACAATCAATCAACTAAATGTTACTGATCATGATTCACACTACTAAATGATATTGATCATGAATCATATAACCAAACAATACTTATCATGCATAACACAGGTAAATCACGAGTTTTACGAAGGGCAGCAAATATGACAATCATTTGCTTTGTTTCAGTTTTTTTCTTGTTAACATGTGTTTGTTAGACAATTTGGTTCAAAGGATTATCTTTAAAACTTTTAAAAAAATGTTTTAATAACATGTGAAAATCACGTGATTGTGGACCATATTTTAGTGTGTCTGGACACGAGTTAAATATAGATACATTACCACCGCCAGTATTTAACAAATGTATGTGTTAACGTTTTCTAGGCGTGTATGGATAGAGAGAAAGAGGATGAACTTCCTAAACTACAGCTGAGTTGGATCGATGGGATATGTCTTCCTTTGTACAAGGTACAGTACAGCAGCACCATTCAACTTCTTATCAGTGGATATTGGATTTCGTTGTTAAAACGGAAAATCCTATGATTTCTTACACCAAAGTGCAATAATTCACTGATATAATTTCCAATACATACCATTGCTTAAACATGTTAAAGCTTTTAATGTCGCTTGTATTTCATTTAACATTAGAATAGGTAACATTCATACTCCTGCTAACTCTTAGCAATATATCACTGCCCTGAACAATCAGTGGCATAGCTCAATTACATTCCCGGAGGATTTTTCTAATCAGATTCAATATTGTAAGCCATTTTTCATTGTAATATGTACCCTAAGCAAGACTTATTTTGCAATGCTTATATCCCATTAAACATCAGCCTCTAGACGGACATTTTCAGTCAATGTTATATGAGTGCAATTTGAAAACAAAGTTCGGAATGTCCCGAGAGGAATTCAGTGCAGTACTACGTATTTGCACATTAAAAATTTACATGCAAAATGTTTTAAAACAATTATTTGTAAATAAAATGTTTTAAATTAAGAACCATTCTGCTTAATAGGTATGAATTTCATATACAAAGCAATATATATATATATATATATATATATATATATATATATATATGTGTGTGTGTGTGTGTGTGTGTGTGTGTTGGTTTTTTTTTAATTTGGAAAGCATTAGATAACTAGTAAATCTATAAAAACTTTCCCCATATACTTGACAGCAATGCGTTATGTTTGCATTCAAAGACTTTGTTAATTAAGAAATGAAACAGAAAGAATTAGGTTCTAAGTAACCATAATATGGACATGTTAATTTTCAGTTCAAACAAATATAATGCGTATTTTAAAGGTATGAATAAAATTTTTATCAGTAATCAGATACCAGGTATGAAAATAAGTTTTTCTCTATATAAAACTTGGGGGGGGGGGGGGGGGGGGATCTTACAGTCTTTACAAAAACATTACTTCGCTTCGCTATAAACGATTAGCTATAAAAGACTATACTTTGTGACCCTATTGTCCAAACATTATCATAATTATAAATATTCTATAATGATGCACTGTCTAAATATTTTATGCAAAAAGTGAATATTTCTGTTTTCACGGAGTCAAATTAAGGCGTTACTTGACCCCTATCCTTTTAAACTGTTAATGGAGTGTTTTTCATCGGAGCTTGATATAACCCATAACTCAATCCTTCATATAAAGAAAAACATTTACAAAAATTAACCTGGGAAATTTTCACAATAATAGTTTGTAGTTTGGAACATGGTCATTTGATTTTAAACACATAAAGACTATATCTATTTTTTTATTCGACAGGCTTTATCAAACCTAGACGTTTCTTTTAAACCTCTCTATGAAGGAGTCCGTACAAACCGGTCGTGTTGGGAGGTCCTAGACGCTGAGAGACTAGCTAAAGATGCCGTCATGCATACCGAGGTTTAAGAAGATTCTACCGTCACATTCCTTTCAATGAAATTTACGTAGTTCCAATTAACGCAAGATTTACATGTCAGTGCAAATATCATTTACCAAGTGCAGTAAATTGTCCTATGTTTTCCTCCACAACTATTAAAATCACACACAATTTACTTTTTATTTTCATACTCAATAAAAGTATCAAGACTGTGTGCTGGTATTAACTTAAATATTATCTCTATTTCATGTCATCACTGACATCTTTATTACCTTTGCTGAAGCTCAAGGACACTTTTGCAGTGCACGTATTTATTAAATGTGGGCGTTATGATCAATAATGCAAGATCAGTAAAAAAACACTGACGGTAACGTGCTCTTCATGCATGGCTACAGGAGAATAAAGTCTGGTACGGTTACCATATTATAATCTATAAAGGAAATGAAGAAATAATGAGAATTTGAACAAGTTGCGAGATATTAAAAATCACTTAAATATTGATAAAGTCTAGGCGGTTTCACGGAAAAGGTTACGTGGATTCTTTCATTCTGCAAAGTCTTGAGGTATTGTCATGACTTCTTTCTAAGAAAAACATCCAATTTTGGAGCGTGACATCTTTATAAGAAATACATAAATTTTGGCGCAGCAGACTATTTGATGTATATGAATATTTACATTGTGTTTGTCTCAATTCTATACATCAAAATTAATTGTAAAGAAAACGAAAATTTTGCACAGTTGTACTGAATGATTTGCTGGAATAAATTGTACATTCTCTAAATTCCTTTCCACTGCGACAGGCATTCGAGAAAGTGGACGCCCGATATTTCACGTAGATGTTGCGTGACGGAAGGTTGATCCAATTTGTATGTGGTTAATGGAAAGAATTTTTTCTCATGAGCACCGAGGCTAATGTCACAAGATCTAGTAATATATTGATATATCATATGTAAACTACATGTACCTAAACTTTCTGGGTGGTCTTAAAATAAAGTGTGTAGATAGACTGTAAAGTTCAAGAGATGTTGTTAGATGATATTAAGTGCCTTTGCCCCGACACTTTTTCCTAAAATGAGAACTCGGGTGAAAAAAAACCCCTCATAAATTGTGTTGACAAGCAATGACAGGGTGTTCTCAATTGATTAAAAATTTATTTGATTAAATGGAAATTGAAAATAACATTAAATATATATTAATGCCATTTACAATATCAAAACACACTACCAGTCTTCTGTACTCTATCTGCTTCCATGGAACCATTTTCATTTTTCGAAGCCAAAAAAACCATAATGCATACTGCTACACCAAGAAACAGATAGTTGTTCTTTACGGGGGGGGGGGGGGGGGGGGGGGTCTGTTATGTATCTCCAGTAGAAGAGGACCTTGGGCGACTGAAACCCACATTTTTCCTTTCCTTCAATGACCCACTTCTTTGAGGTAGGGAGTCTTCAGCAAAAGAAATTTTCTTAGGTTTCTCTGACGTGGTTTCTTTGTCGTCTTTCTTCTTCTTCAAAGATGACTTTCGGACGTGGTGTTTTTCAGACTTGTCTCCGAGAGGGGGAGATCTTCGTTTGTCGATGTTATCTGACTTTTGCAACTCCTGTCGACGTTTGGAGATATTAGAAAAAGACAGACTTCGCTCAACACTGGACTTGGTCCGTTCTAAAGAACATTTCCTTGCCAGCCTTGGTGATTTTTTAACTTCTGTAATTGTACTAATTTCTTTGGGTTTTTTTTCGAATGCCTTTTTGTCTTTCGATAGTTTTCGAAGAAATTTTGGCGACGTTTCCGTTTCCCGTGAACATGTTGAATCGCTGTTGTCCTCAGGGTATGTGACCGGCAAGATACGCAGTTCTTCAACATTGTCTTTGTGATTTGACCGTGGAGATTCTCCCCTCACACTTGCCATTGAACCAAAATCAGATGACAGAGTGCCGACTTCCAACCTATGAAGGTCGGATTTAGCTCGATAGAAATTCCGCTGATGATTCATATCGGCTACGGACTTCCTCGGACGACGAACGGAAGAAATGTACTCCGGATCACCGACCCATAATGCATTACTCCCTTCTTTGAAAGGACTTTTCCCGCCTTTCCTGGCTGCTATAGGCGCGTGCAGTTTGTTGATAAATGTAGCAGCAATAACCGTGGCGCGAAATGATGAGGATTTTATCGGCTGTTCATCACGGGCATGTCTCCAGGATTGTCCCAATGGACTACCTGCCTCATCTGAAAATAAGCAGATGTATTTTTCCAGAATTGCTTCAAAACTTTTCTATGACAAATCTCAAGGGCTGAGGTTATGCTATCTACAATGAATAATGCAGTCTGGGTTTTTTGGGAGTTTTTTGGGGTTTTTTTTTGGGGGGGGGGGGCATTCAATTGGTTGATAGTTCTAAGATAATCATATTAATTGTAAAATTATTGTTATGATGAATAAAAAATCATAATTTTGGAGTCAAAACCAGATGGCAAAACCAAAATTTATCACGTCTTTGTATGAAAATAACTTTGAGGTACATGTAGCAGAGGCGATAAATATCTGTTGTCCGGTAATTTGAGTATTACACGATAATAAATGTAATATATTATTATTACTGGTATGATGTAAATGCTTAACAGCAGATAACTGTGCCGGTGTTTGCATGTGTCAGAGAAGCTTACACTACGGGGTACAAATCGATTTCTCTCGTGATGAGCTACATCCGGAAATTTTCACCATATTTTCGCTGAATTAGTGTTGACGATTTACGGGATAAGATTTTTCCTGAGTGATACTAAATAACCTTTATGCAAATTTTTCCTGGCTTTAAACTGCATAAAAATATGGAACCTTTGCAAATATAGCTGGACTTGCCGATCATTTTAACAGTTACTGCGCATACACTGATGAAAACTTTGTTTTTATGGCGAACACATTTCGTCAAATTATAGGGTTGGGGGGGGGGGGGGGGGGGGTTCAGCCGTCTTTGATGTTTATTTCAGGGGACGAGGATTGTTCCTTCATTTTAATTCTTTGGTTAATTTTGCATTTCCGCTACACTACTCGCTGCCATTATTTAAAAAGGTCATGAATTAGCCTGCAGATAGAACTTTGCTCATAAAAATGGCCAACTTTGCCTGTAATTATTAATAGCGGAAAAAGTACGACGTTGAAAAAGTGTGGGGCTAATCCCCACCTCCACCTCCTAATGATATATAACTGCAATGCAGGTCGAGCTGTGCAATGTAAGTTGATATACATAAAAAATTATATTCATACATGCAAAATTGTAACGTGTTCCGTTCATTGTCCACAGTGTGAAACGATAAGAAGTTAATATAACGTACATGCGTTAGTTGCACATGTAATTTCTGCATATCTAATTAGTTTTGTGTTTTAGTCGTCGAAAAATATTGATTACAATTAATAATGAAGAAATGATGATGTGACATTTTGACCTCAACAGGTCAATGACTATCGTATACAGACTTTGTTACATCGTAACTCAACATTGCAAAAAAAAAAAAAAAAAAAAAAAAATCACATAAGGGAACACATAAATATAATCAATGACTACAGCTGTTGCACAGTTACTTTATATTTCATTAATTACAATTAATTCTTTAAAAAATCTTTAACTGGCACTAGGGGCCTCCGTGGCCGAGTGGTCAGAACATTGCGCTCAAAATCACAAGGCCTCTCACCTCTAGTCGGCGCGGGTTCGAATCTCGCTCGCGCCGACATATGTGAGAAAGTTTGCCAGTTTACTTTCGGAAGGTCGGTGGTCTCTTCCCGGGTATCTGGGTTCTCTCCTCCGCCTACAAAAACTGGACGCCACCAGATAACTGAAAGATTGTGGAGTGTGGTTGAGTGTGGCGTAAAACAAGAAACAATCAAATTAACTTAATTACAATCAGTCTTGAATTTTTCGAAAAAAAAATCTCAAAGCAATATAAGCTGTAACTGACGGTATTTTAACACCTATCGGTATAATTAATAAAATCCCAAGATGTGAAAAACATTCAGTAGAATAAACAAGGAAATACTGCTTGAGAGCATACCTACAATGAACCGCCATAGCGTCGTATGCATGGACATGGGAGCAATGATTGTCGAACATAATTGGGTTGCTGAGATCGAGTTAAAAAAAGATCGAAAATTGCATGAGTACCTACACATTTCATTCGTTTTAAAATATTACATCGTGTCATGAATGACTTTAGGTATTATAAGTGTAAGAAAGTATTTAAACTACACAAGCGTGCCACTTTAATGAATTTGCAATAAATTGTTTACAAATCTGACACGTGCGCAGTGCCTCTCTTCAGCATTTTTCTGAACTGGCGACCTCTGAGTAAATACACATTGGATTATGAGCAGAAATTAGCATCAAGAAAACAACAAGAAACAACTTCACGCAAGCGACAAAGGTATCAGGTAGCAGAAGATATGAAGAAAACATTTGATCATTTTATTATTATTATTAGATGGGACCGCACTGACAATATGCATTTTGTACATCCCTACAGAATGAAGACTGAGTTAATTGTGAAGTTATATTTTAAAAAAATATCTTTCAGTCTGCCAAATTAGTTAGCCGAGACAATTTTATGCAAAAGGTAAACGGTTTTAAAAGCATACTACTTGTCATGACTCGACTCCCCTTATCACCTCATGACTAGGGCTGAAACGATGCGCCCCCTTCACGATACGATACGTTTTGCAATACTTCTGCTATGATTAAGTATTTTCAATACGATACATTTTACAGAAAAAACCAATAATAACGTTGAAGAAAAAATTAATTACGAAGATTCACAGTGACAATTTTATACACAAAATGTTTCCAAACTGCTGAACGGTTAGATGTCTGTTGGCTGTGTAGTTTAAACTGATTAAGTTCATTATTGTTTTAGTCAGCCTCGAGACTAACAGTCTGGCCGTTAACGGAGACCGTTTTGTTCCTCGTGAATATAAAAATAATAAGCCCGATGTATTTTACGAACCCGATATTAAAAAACGTATCGAACCGAAGATCGGACAACGAATTGAACGTTCATATTGAACAGTATCGATATTTCGGTGGATCGTTTCAGCCCTACTCACGACTACTTAGATATATTATTAGTTGTGTGAATCACATTGAACACTTTTTTGAGTTTCATGAATGAATAGTAAATTAATATAAATGAAATAAATTGAACCCGAAACAAACATAGTACAAATTGACAACTATATGATGGTGATTAAATTTTACATACGCTTGATTTATATCTAGAGATTATACAAATCGAATATTAAAATCAATAATAGCTTCAATCCCCAATTAAATACCTACATTACATTAATTTATGGGGAAAAAAATCATCAAAAATATATTTACGTTTATCCCGCAGAAACGCATGCACATTTTGAAAACCTAGATCATGAATCGACATTTTCTGCTGATTTAACGGGTTGCTTCAGATCCACTCTTGTTTTTTTTTTAGTTTTCTTTAACATGAGCAGTCAAAATTTGAGTAAAATCTCAGACTTAAGTCAAAGTTTCTACTTAAGATGTTTCGAGAAATCTAGGCCAAAAATAGTAAAATTTTCTGTGTATTCCTTATATTGACACTATGAATTGAGGTCCGCAACATGTTATGCGCCCCTTGTATTCAGGGGGAAATAACTTGCACTACATTGTGAAAAAGGTATCCCATTGTACTTGATACATAGCTTTAATTGAAATAGTCAGCGTTTTTCTTTGAAATAATTTGTTTATAGTAGCCTGTTTATACATGTAGTATATATTACATTAGTACCTACCCCTTATTTTGTTTTTCAGTGGGGTCGGAGATCCGTATTTCGGGACTATGACTAATGGGTAAGGGTTAACAATTCCGTCTTCCTGGTCAGCCAACGTTTTGCCAAGGTCATACTGCGAAGTGGTTCTACTTTCGTCGTCCGCTTAAAAACAAAGCATTAACTCCGTTTAGTACTAATTTCCCATTCATAAATGTAATACTTAGAAAAATAATCACAAGTAAAACTCACGTGAAATACGATGTCGGTGCTTCGAGATTCTTGCTGAAAATGATAATTTTCTAACAAACATTCTTTTCTTCCTATCAAATCCAAATACTGCTGTTGGGGGTTGTTATTTTTATAAAGACGAGATAGAATATAAGCTTCTATGGAGGATTCTCCCATATAAATTTTTAATGAACTTGAGAGGGCACACAGTACGTGCTTTCTGGCAAAATACCTTTGTCTCTTTGTCAAGTTCAATGCTAAAACACAGGGATTACAATCTATCTTCTTATAAATTAAAAAAAAAAAGTTTATATAACAAACTACGTTGATGTAAATGTTATGTCAATGATGTCACCCTTGGTAAATACGATGTCCGTACATTCGATTTCTTGGTGAGTCTTGCACTTCTTGGTTAATTGTTTTAATCTAGTTATTCTTTTTACATTGACACTGTACCTCGACTGCCATGCAATATAGTCTCTTGTAATGAAGTAATTAATTGCATAATTAAAAAAAAATATTGATAAACTATGCCTTACTGTAAAGTGAAGAATCTTCCGGTTGGTCGTGATTAGTCTCTTGTTCCTGCTGTAGGCGCAGTAAAATCTGCTTTATTTCATTTTCATCTCTGGAATGCTGACGAACAAAATAACTCCTTTGTTTCTCGATAATTTTCTGTCTTTTCTCACATTCCAACTTTTCCACACTATTTCTGATGGTCATTCCTTTCATGTTTTGGATCTCCAATGGAACACTCGGTTTCAGCACGTACTGGTCTGTATTCATTATTTCCTTCACATCAGGCGTCTACATTCCTATGCAGCATGCACTCTGTGCATTTGACCGCTTTTTTTTTCGTTAAATGTCAAGTTTTAATTTCATGCCCATTAGAAATCATTGATAATCTATCTCGCCAATAATAAGTGGAAGGTTACATATTTTCTGCAATGGCTTCTCCGACACAGTTGATATTTAGTGTGTTCAACTGTAGTTCCTTTGTTCGGTTCTTCACTGGTTTCACATCATGCAGTGGTAAACAAAGATTTGTTTCACTTTAAATCTGAAATATTTATGGAGTTCTCGTTTTAAAGTATTATTTGCCTTCGAAAATTGCAAACGTTTATTTTCTCAAATTTCAATTTAAAAGTTATATGAAATTCATTTTTGATTATGGACCGATAGTCAACAACACGCCAGAACGAATCTTAAATACATCGTCATAAGCCTAAACAAAGGTAAATTAAATGTACCCACAGAACGAATCCACGTGGAAAATTTAAAGATTTGAACGTTCAATTCAAATCATCGACTATATTTGGAGTGATCGGATGCACGTTGATGAAACATCCATTCAGAAATCCCAAATTGTGTGGTTCCGGAAACCTGTTCAATGTTTCAGGCTGTCTCAGCTCCAAAGAATTAAAAAAAAACTATTTTGCTAACACTTCATAAATTGATGATCGTTCTCAAGCTGTCTTTACTCCCCTCGTTTTTGTGTTCAGAGTCAGAAATTAATTTTTGTTTTTAGTCCTCAGGGTCACGATTTCATTGTTCTTCCATGAGTCTTTTTGTCCCCTGGGTCAGTTTTCTTCCATGAGTCTTTTTGTCCTCTGGATCAGTTATCTTCCGTGAGTCTTTTTGTCCCCTGGGTCAGTTTTCTTCCATGAGTCTTTTTGTCCTCTGCCGCGAGTTTTTTTGTCCTCTGCCGCGAGTCTTTTTGTCCCCTGGGTCAGTTTTCTTCCATGAGTCCTTTTTTGTCCTCTGCCGCGAGTCTTTTTGTCCTCTGGGTCAGTTCTCTTTCGTGAGTCTTTTTGTCTTCTGGTTCAGAATTTCAGTTTTCTCTCACAGTTTGGATAATGACGGCCTCTGTCGACTGTAAATGAGTGATGAGACACTCTCGTCCCCTGTGACACTCTGTGTGGAGTGCATAAATTTATGCCACTGCAGGTTTCACCTTTTATAGTTTAATTTATTTATTACACTTTCAGTCGGTTTAGATACCATTGTAAAATTGACTCCTTTAAAAAGTGGCGATCACTCTTTCCTTCTTTGAATGTAGCATTTTTGTATTAAACGAAAAATGGGACCAAAGTTTAAGCAAACATATTTAATATGTATCAGCAAATAACACTAGAATGTAGAATATTGATATAAAGAAACTTATGGACGTTATGAATATGCATATGATCATTAAATTCCTATTAATAAAACCTAGATAAATTTGAGTAAATGATAAAGAGGTATTTAAAAACCGCGATATTAAAATTGAAAAATGACAAACATTGTTCAGGTGCAAAATATTAAGAAGTGACTGTATCACCCCCATAACTTTCTCGAAGGAGTATGTACTAAGTTTGATCCTAAATATGCATCTTTTACGTGCGTCTTGTCCGGGGTCACATTTAAGCACTCTCTGAACTTCGTATTTTTGGAGGAAAAAATTATTTCGTCTCAAAGAAATCCTTGTTACTGACGGAAGTCAAAAGATAGCAGAATAAACAAAGAAGCATGGTATTGATACAAATCGACTTTGGAATTTGGAGTTTTTGAGCGAGGCGTCTTATATCACGGAGTTTTTATTTTAAAAAAAGTACATTAATTCGATAAAACATGGTCTAAAACTAGCCTTTTACATTGAAAGTAATGGAAAATGAAAACTTTTTTTTTAAAACATCTTTTTTCTTAGATGAACAGATTATGTATCATGAATATATATATATATATATATATATATATATATATATATATATATATATATATATATATCTATGTGTGTGTGTGTGTGTATTGTTTTAATATCAGTGGAAGGAAAGCTAGCAGAAGGCACTTATTTTCAAAGTATCCTAGCTTGAAAAAAATGCAGAGGCCATACATAAACATACATGTACTTATATACATTGATGTCAACTGTTGTTAACGGGGAAGGGGGGCAAACTAGCAGAAGGCATCTATTTTCAAAAGTATCCTAACTTGAAAAAGATGCGAAGGTCATACACAAATATACATGTATCTACATACATTGGCGTGAACTGGGGGGGGGGGGGCATTTTCGCTGACTTTTTTCACAGATTAGGTGAACAGGTGTATGTTGATGACATCACAATCCTGTTTCAACACATAATTTTGCCACTTCCATAAAGTCTGAGAATACATGTTAGTTTTTTGAATTTTTTTCTTCGTATATCGTTTTCAGATTAAATTAAATTTCTTTCTATATATGTGTTATTTCACACAATGAATATTACAATTAAACAATGAATTGTCATTTATTGAACGATGTAGTCTCATAACTACAACGGTGTGTGCATACAAATTGAATAACGCGCGTTATGCACACACCGTTGAGACTACATCGTTCAAAAAATGACAATTCATTGCTTAATTAACATTTTAAAAACGTGTGCATTGTTTACTTTCTGTCATAATTCCCGCCGGATCATTCGGGCGAGCAGCAATTCAGGGAACAGCCACTAGCCTGATGTCAAAAAAAAAAAAAAAATAGTGCGCAATGTTGAAAAAATTTAATGATCCAATTCTGAAACAAATTTTCATTGAAAGTTATAAATCAAAATCTTGTAAAATTGAAACTTTGAATAACTCAGTTTATTAACATTTGAACAGTGATGAAGCAGACGGTTTATCATAGGCAAGTAGTTCTTGTATTCATGCAACAAGTTACTTAAACTGTGTACGGAAATAAAATGCAAATGGGAATTATTGCACGAGACATGGATTATGTCAAACATCCAAAATTGAAATGGGCAGTCACCGGCTAAGTTACGTTTTTCTCGGTAAGTTGGAAATTACTCCTATCAGAGTAGGGTCTGTATATAAGGATTACCGTTCTTTAAACGCTGACGTGCTGGTTTTATTTGTTTTACGTCCCTTCGAGAATTTATCACTCCCGCATATTGAATCGTTATCAGCTGTAGATGAAATACTGCAAATTTAAATTTATGTTTCGCGATCAGAGCCGTAGTGATGAGGGTTCATGAGCGTGCCAACGCCTGCCGCGACACGGGTTTTGTTTTTTTTGTTGTTTTAAATGTTGAGCATTCGGCGAAAAAGCAATCACTACCTATGTGCCACTTCGTTTCGTATTCGGGTTTGAACTCGAAAATCAATTGAATGGTTTTAACTCTTACACGACATATTTTGATATTTGAACTCTACCAAACTAACCCTGTCTTCTGCGAGGGCAAGTGTGGTACCAATTTGTCGGTCTTGATGATGCTTCGCATGTGACAGTTTTCAAACGATGGATGTGATTGGCTGGAGTATTATACTTACTCTAATAACTAGGTATCTACCCAGGTACAAACCTAAGTTGCCCTATGTTTACGTCTTAGGTTTGACGCAGTCATGATACAAGTGGGGCTCGACAGTTCAATAATTTCTAACTCGCCCAAAAGTGGATGTTAACACCCCACAGTTTTTGTCAGCATATGGTTGCCATCGCAACCCCCCTCCCCCCTCCATAATAATGATATAAAAAATACGAAATTATTTCTCTGTGAATTCCTTTACAAAATTCCACACCATTCACTTTTAGCAAATTTAGCAAACACTTGAAGATGCTTAATGGTTGGCAGCTACCAATTGTTTTGTACGGAACGAACTACATAAAACCTGCGTGATTATAGAAAGCCAGTGGGATCAAACGTCTATCCCCGTAGCTGTGTATTTGAAACTACAAAATAAACTATTCTTTCAATGCAAATTTAGAAATGTTAATTTTAAGACGTAAAAGTAGAAATTTTAAATGTAACTTAACAATTGCAGTAATTATTAGTGCAATGTCAATCCAGTGGGTTGGAATGATTGTGTACATGTTGTTACGCAATGCATTATCTGTTAAATGTTTAAATAGAAATGCATATTCGAATTTTTAAATTGCCATTCTTTAATTTACAATTTCAATGAAAAGTATAAATACAAAATTTATGCTTTGAGGTACATGTATAGGTAAAGATATCTTTTGTTTTTGTCAAGCTTTAAAATGAATCGTCCTGGTTTCTAATCAATGTACACAACTCGAAAAGTGACGCATATACTACTTCAATTGATAATTCTTTCAATGTTAATCCAACATTTGTAAGCACATGTGCTTGACATTCTAAATGTATATATTAAAAAAAATGTCTTCCTGTAAACAAACTATTTACCCTATATTAAAATTGTCCCGCACCCATATTTGTAAGCTGAAGTATCTCAATTTGACGACAGGGACGTATGATGTATCAGAAATGCACTATAACCTTTCGGAACTCCTCTAGGTTTGAGCTCTTTGAATATATACCACAGACACCTGAAGTGTGGATAGTGTGTATATAGATCTTATGCGCATACTCCGTATACCCAATAAAAAAATAAATATAGAATCAATAATTTATTTGAAATATGTGATTTCTGACGATCACCTTCCAAAAGTCGTTCTGATTGGCTAGCGTCATCTTCCTAAAAAAGAAAGATTATGAATTTCAAAAAGCATTTTAGCTTAAATTTCAATTGATTATCATCCTCAAATAATTTATTCTATTAAATAATGTATCAAAACTTGCTTTTCAGTTTTTACCATGAAATAATGTGCGTTGACTTTCTTTCAGTCATTTTCGGGTGGTTTTTTTTTAAAGCGCCTTTGACAAATTAAATATTTTCGTTTAATGCTAAGAAAATGGCCAAGGTCGCCGAAAAATTGAAGAGCCAATCAGATAGTGATGACATGACCTCCTTTAAGACTGTCAATAGAAGTAAAAAATCGGGTCCGGTGAAATAGACGACAGAATACAACAAATAAAACTGGTGGCATGAGATTTGGATTAAAGACATAAGAACTATATTAGCCTGATGAGATATTCGCAGAAATTCTTTCCGTAGAGTTGTTTATACCCTGTGAATCGATCTCAAAATGGGTACACCCCCTTCCCGCTTGTTAGGATCCACGCAGAAAATATATGAGAGGTTAAACCGGATGCTGTGGAAAAGTCAGTTTGCGCATGTTTTCACTGGAGCCAGTCGGGACATTGCTCGGCCCTTTCCGTTTCTTCTCGAACTCAGTGGTAGAGCACTCACTTCTTAATCGGGAGGTCGTGAGTTCGAGCCCCGTTCAGCCATGGCAGCGTTAAACCAAAGATTGGTTGCTTGCACAGTGTATACTGCTTAACGTCCCGCTCGAGAATCTTTCACTCTTACGGAGACATCACCATTGCCGGTGAAGGGCTGCATAATTAGGCCTATGTTCGGTGCTTACGGCCTTTGAGCAGGAAGGGATATTCATTGTACCACATTTGCTGCGACACGGGGCCTCGGTTTTTGCGGTCTCATCGAAAGGACCGCCCCATTTTGTCGCCACTTACGACAAAAAAGGGGTACTAAACATAAATATAGGTAGTCATGGCTTCTTCGCCAAACGAGCGCTCTAACCAATGAGCTACCGCGACCGATTACCTTTATCTAAAGACTGAAACCTTGGGTAGGACATGGCCGTACACATGGGTGTGGGTGGGTGTCAGCTTGCGCATGCTCACGTACATGTTTACTGGAATCAGCAATGTTTCGTAAACAATTGCCAAGAGAATTTTAAAAAATTTCGGTATGGTTGGTGAAAAATCAGTTTTTAGTATTAATATAAATGATTTAATGTTATGGAGGCTAATTTATTCATGTATCATAGTTACATCAGTACATATTCTCCTCAGCAACGCTCAGTAAAGGAATTACCGATAATAGCTCAAATACGTATCAGTCAGTTTAGATGCACACCGAAACTCTGTAAGATAGAAAACTAAACCTGTATGTAGTTTTGTTACGCTGAAAATGTGATCTACTCCGTTTACCTGACCAAGATATAGGGATTACGGTAGTCGACAGGGGATGCTTACTCCTCCTTAGCATCTGATCCCACCTCTGGTATATCCAGGGGTCCGTATTTGCCCTACTCTTAGCTTTGTATTCTTTATAAAGATTTTTGAAATTGATCACTGTTCGTTATTTTCACCTTTTAATTTACAGCTATCTCAATGTTATCAACATAACAGAAACAAGGACCATTAGATTATGTTTTCTTAGTATTTTCAGGATACTCTGATGCAGATTAAAATATTAGGACTGACTGATGTCCATAACTTTTGCCACATATATAATGGAATAACTAAGAATTAGGTTGTCATTTTCATAAAATATAATATTATAATCATCATGACCCGAGGGGCCTCCGTGGTCGAGTGGTTATAGCATTGCGCTCAAAATCACAAGGCCTCTCACCTCTAGTCGGCGCGGGTTCGATTCTCGCTCGCGCCAATATATGTGAGAAAGTTTGCCAGTTTACTTTCGGAAGGTCGGTGGTCTCTTCCTGGGTACACTGTATCTGGGTTCTCTCCTCCACCTACAAAAACTGGACGCCACCGGATAACTGAAAAATTGTTGAGTGTGACGGAAAGCGGCAAATAATCAATCAATCATCATGACCAGTAATATGGTACTTAACTAAATATACTAGTACTTAAACTTGAAATTAACTATATCATAGAACGACAAGGAATCGAGGCTAGATTTTGAAATTGTATTTTAATCTAAATCCAATGTAAAGTTAAAAAAAAAAAAAATAAACCGAGTCCATATTTATAAAATGACCACCTCCATCTCTTTTAAATCTCAGAGTCTTTTGAATTCTTTCTAATTATTCTTAATTCTGTCTTCAACATTCATTGGTACTTTTTACAGCTTTTGTCCTTTTCTAAAGAAGACATCCCCCTCTCCAAAAAAAAGTTTCCTCCACGTGCTTCTTGGTTTTATTGAGCAAGAACTTCCGGCTGGAGAACGTCCTCCCATTGGTAAGGAAGACCACAATACAGATTTTGGTGTCGTTGTGCTGGATTTCTCAGATTGTTTCATGGACGTCATTGTAGTTTTTTTGTCTGTTTAAATGTCTCGACGCTGGACAAAAATATCTTTTCGGAATAAGCACACAATTTGGATTGGTTTCCAAGAGGCATGATCTTTCATATTTGCTCATAGTCTCCGGTGCTTACTATCCAGAATTCTGTGACACTGTCTGTGTCTGCAGTCTATAACAATTTTCAAATGAGCAGCATATGTCTATTGCACACAAATCCTGGGTTTTCTTCAGTACCAGTGCTGACTGATTGTCAACGATTTCAACATCTTGGGGTTGGCTTTCACTTTATTCGTATTGTGGAGGCTCTCTGCCTCTGCATTCCGATATGTCGTTCTACTAGTACTCTCGATAGTTGTCCTAAAGCCATTTCTCGTGGTTTCTTTTGTTTCATGTAAGTGCAGAAAATATTTCTCATCAACCCATGATGGCAAAAATGAAGAAACGCAGCATAAGCCACTTTCAAAGTTTCTATTTTTTTTATTATTTTTTTGTTTTTTTTTTGTTTTTTGTTTTGAAATAACGTTTTTGTTCCATGGGTCATTTTCTTTCGATTTTTATAGGTACTGAAACTATGCACTTTTGGGGGGGGGGGGGGGGGTTGTTGTTTGTTTTTTAATTTTTTAAATTTTTTTTTTGTTTTGTTTTTGTTTTTTTTGTTTTTGTTGTTGTTGTTTTTTTTAGCTTTGTTTCATTCATTTTATTTATTTATTTATTTTGCTTTTGAGGTTTTTAGGGTTTTTGTTTGTTCGGTTTTTTTTGGTTTTTTTTTTTTGGTTTTTTGATTTGTTGTTTTGTTTGTTTGTTATTATTATTATTTTTTTGGCTTTTGTTTTCTGTTTTGTAATATTTTCTTGCAAGGTAGTTTGTGACGGCATGCACATTATGCACATGCACATATTGTGACGTTGAAACATGGTACCATTGTGCCTTATAATTCCCCCTTTCAATATTTTGCAATCATGGGTTTACGGCGATCCCTCCCATATCTCATAAAATGAATCTGTAAATTATCAAAAGTCACAAACCCTTCACTTGTGAAGATGCTAACAATCATATACCGTTGATAGAGGCTTCTTTTTCTTTTTGCTGAGTTCATAAACTTAGATATATAAATGGCATCAGTTAATAAATAGACGAATCTCACCCTCGCATGATAGGGACTTGAAATTGCATCATAAATTAATTATGGCCAATGATATGTTGCTATCTACAACATCAAATCAGAAGACTGATTTTGGGGGCGTTAACAATACTCTGAAATCACAATATGATGATAAAATATATTGGTTGCAGAGTTGTCTATAATCGTTCAATCAGAGACATTTAGTAGGGAATAAAGTATTATCGTGTCATTAATCCCCAAATCTGTTTCTAAAGTACTATCATTACATACAAACTACTTGTCATCGTATTGGTATATTTTTTACAAATATCGAATCAATATTTCATATACATTTTATTTCATATACATATACCTTATAGTAACATTCACTGACTCTTTTTCCCATTCATTTCTTTTGAAAGTAACGTTGCTTTCATCATAGAAGGTGATTGACGGTTAAATATTTTTTGGGGATAAATTATTGGCTCTAAATTATTTGTGTTGGGGGGGGGGGGGGGGGGGGGGGGGGAGGCGGGGGTGGCTGTACATAAGATGCACACTTCAGGTGCCCGTGGTATATATAGAGGATATTCAATGTTTTGTAGTTGAAATGTCATATTTACCGCATTATTTATGTTTAAAATAGGGGAATTCCTATATTCAGTTCAAGATCCGTTCCTGAATTCCCATTGGCTGTCCCAAAATAAAATCAATAAAGGTCAGTAAACATGGCAAACAAATTCAAGTTGTGATGTTGATATATACGAAAAATAACCGATATATGGACTGTTCTGGAGTAATCTATGTCCAGCACAACTACATCTATTGAGTTCAAGTAAGAAATGCAAATGTTATTGTCATTTATTTATTATTCAAGCCAAATTCGTTGCTCCCGCACACTGCACCATTACGGAGATCCTATGGAGTTATCTCCCCCCCCCCCCCCCCCCCCCCCCCCCCCGCCCCCAAAAGGAAAGGAATACGTTATTGCGCCTAAATTTACAATTATTCCAACACACTGGATTGACATTGCTCTAATAATTACTGCAACTGTCAATTTATATTTAACATTAACTATATTTACTATTTCTACATTTACAATGAACAAATGGTGCATTCCGTATAGTTACAAATACACAGTTACAGGATAGAATTTTGACCTCATTGGCTTTCCGTATGTGAGAGAGCTGGAAGGCAATAATTCATATGAACACGTACAACGTGTTTTAGGGGATTATTTTGAACTATGCATGCCATGATTTGTGGCATAAGAAGCCAGTCATGATTTCCTTAGTCAGTCAGATCCATCATCTCGAAACTCCAATCATTCCTAAAAGTCGTATGGCTTCTTAGGACGTGTGTATTGGATCAGCAAGATCACTAAGCTTAACTCAGCCATGTCCTACCGGTAGAAAGGATGTTCTAGGACCACGTGGCCAAAGACTCAAGTGAACTTTCCCGTCTGCTTTAAGACCACGCAGACAATGGCTCAAGGGAGCCTTTCCTTCTGTTCTAGGAACGTAGTCAAAGGCTCGAGTGAGCTTTTCCTTCTGCTCTAGGAACGTAGTCAAAGGCTCAATTGAGCTTTTCCTACTGTTCTAGGAACGTAGTCAAAGGCTCAAGTGAGCTTTTCCTTCTGTTCTAGGACCACGTAGCCAAAGGCTCAAGTGAGATTTTCCTTCTGTTCTAGGACCACGTAGCCAAAGACTCGATTGAACTCTTTCGTCTGTCGTTCATTTTATGTAAACTGTTCACATTTTCTACTTCTTCAAAAGAACTAATATTTCAACCAAATTCCTCGGGTGAAAGGGATTAAACATTGTTCAAATGAAGGACCATATACCTCTTTCCAAAGAGAGGGGGGTAAATAGTAAAGATGGGATATAGGGTGTTAAAAAACAAAAGAAAAAAACCCTCAAGAACAAAGAAACCAGAAAATTCTGAACTTGTGAGAAATATTGCCTATATACTGAAGATTTCAGTTTGTTTATTCTATGACCTCTATGGTTTAAAACGGTGCCACAATAGGTATTCAAAGTTTAGTATTCGTTACATACAGGGAACTAATCTTCCTCTCAAGAACCACAATAATTAATATGCAAGCATCCTCATATAGTGTAATTTCAGGTTTCTTGATACCATGACTAGTGGGGTCATGGCGGGGTCACAATACGGGTTTAAAGTTCATCGTTGGTTATGTATCTAGGAAACATATTTGAGGATCTTATGAAACATTTGAAGTTAAAGGTATACTTGTATATTGTACGTGTTGTCAAATCAATAAGCAAGTATTCTCGTGTAAATTCTTATAATACCCCCATTTTGTGCGGGTATTACTGTCTTATGTCAGAATCTGATTTGGTTACCCTTGGCCAGGGCAGGACTTCAAAAAGCACGAGAGTACAGAATGACGAATTTATATAAAAGTATATTTGTATTGTCAGCTTTGTTCATTACTACAGGGCCAGGATGAGACCAAAGTTTTAACATTAATTATCTATAGTGAAAACTTTTGTAAAACAGGTGAGAGGGAAACGTAAATTCCGCTATAATAATGGCAGATCACTATTATAGCAAGATTACGCTACATTTTCTGCCGTAGATAGCCGCGATTTTATCAAATTACATGCTAGCCGATTAAAGTGCAACTTATAGTGGGTATAAGAATGAACAATAATTGACATGCTTGCATTTTATGAATTTTATTAAATTTTCTGTCGCTTGCTTTATAAGTGCGAACAAGCTTTTTAAAACGGAAGTTACTTTTTTAGTATAGCAACCGGTGAAAGAAGTAGAACACTAGCATGATTGAATCTCACTTTCTCTCACACAAGTGCACAATTTGTTGCTTGTAATAAGTTACAACCCACATTGGAAGAGGTTCGACGAATTTAGCGAACTCACCGGTTGCTATGTTGCCTTTAAATAGAATTTCTAACACAAATATCAATAACAAAAGTTATGTACCTTATTTTTTCCTGTCGATGAAATTTTACAATTTCGACATCAAAACGACACCTACTAGTGCTTTTATTAGACTTCATCAGTTTCTTTTCAAAACAATATGTCTGCATGCTCATTATAGAATTGTACAATACCGTGGAATCATTTAAATTCATTGACCAATTTTGGCAATATTCGTGGATATATAGATTTTACTGTGTCGTTGGGATGTAATTTCGTGAATTTTGTTTCTGTACATTGAAAAATTGTATATTTCGTTGTTGTTTGAAATTCGCAGGATACAGATATCCACGAAAATTGAGCCCACGAAATTATTCTGCAGTTGTAAACATGTCGGTTAGTTAGTTTGTTGCATATCGTTTAATGCTTACGGCCATAGAGCTGGGAGGTATCTTTAACGTGCCACACTCTCGGTGACACGGGGTCTCAGTTTTTGCGGTCTCATCCGAAGGACCGTCCTAGCTATTCTGTTCTCTATTCGCTTCATGAAAAATATGCCGGGGCGTGAACAGTCGCAATTCATACCCTCATGTATTTTCAAAAATTAAATTCACATTTCATATTTACATTCTACTTTTCACCTCTGTTGAAATTCCCAGTCGTTAAAATAGACATACTGTATTTATCAAGATTAATACGCGTATTGTAATTCACATCTGCATTGCATTTACTGGATATGGCTTGCATTTTTTGTATTAGACATTGGTGATATAAATATTGTGTGATGTATAGTGTTCGAGAGTCTGAAGAAATTTACAATCGATTATCCAATCGAATCAGAGATATCTTTTCGATTCATAAATGAAAATAATCGAGATTATGCAGAGAATTAAATTTGGCTATTTCATTTATTCAAATCAATCAATCAAACACTGTTGTTACTTACTGCAGTTGTTTAGTAGTATTAAATAGCAAACAACAATGCAGCAGTTTTGTTTTCAAAACCATAATTTATAAATTTATTATATATTTTTAATTTAACTGAACCATAAGCTTTTGACTTTTGTTTTTATCGCACATACCGGAAATGAAAAAATAAGTAAATAAAACCGGCACAATGTTTACCAACTATCGATGTCAGATTTCAGCTATCGATTGTCGCCATCGGTAGCAATCTAGCGACGATTTTTCAATGGTCGGCAGCTGAATCACTAGTGATGTATTATCAATTTATTGTGTAATGTATCAATAATGCATGTAAAATAAGTTTGGTCTTTTTTTTGTGAGGTCAATACGGGTAGTTCTATCCTCACACTGTCCTCATTAAAAAGCTGTACCCGTACAGAACTATACACTATAGAACAAAATTGACCTGTGTTCATTTGGTTGAATTATGTACATGAATGGAGTTTCGTACTTAACGCCATATTTGACGGTTTTGTAACTGTAGGATAACACCATGTTTACATTACCCAGATACTTAAAATGTGACAATGTCTGCAAGAGTAAATGAAGTTCTCGGAAGTGGTTACTCCTCTATAGAGAAGATACAGATGTGTGAAAAATACTGACCCTATTAAAATGATACAAGAAGATGAAGATTTGGAGCGGGGTTCGGACGAGGTGGACATTAGTCTGCCGGATGACCTCCATAACGAAAGTGAAAACTGGACACAGAAATTAAGCACTTCACTCTCGGACTCTTCTTCCGGTATGTACAAAATATACTTTGAAATGTGCTGATCGTTTCAACACAGAAATTAAAGGGAAGTAATTATACGACACAAAGTGGTTGTTGCTATAACGCGGAACGGAGAACGGAACGGAATTTAAGAATGATTCGGGTAGCGTAAACAACACCTACATTCGGACAAATACGCTGTATTTTAATTAAAATGAGACTTTTAGGAATTCATTTACAAGTGATAAAACAAATTCATCTTAATATTCTGCACCATTGATTGGTTAAGTTCAGTTAAATGTTTGTGAAAGTTTACAATACGTTTTACAATCTTGTAATTTCGGCATTGATATTGGTGTTAGCGAGCAACGAGGTTTATATGACCCCGCCATCTCGTAGTAATATGTCTTTAATGCACATGTATCATATTTACACATAGTACGGTTTATGTGTGTATTTACAACGGACTATGATACGCATGTGCAAATCAACGATAATTCATGATTTGATCAAGTCAACAAGTTAAACATCTTGTGCTTGATTTGTTACTTTTTAATTAACGGAGACTGAGTGACCGCAACACTCCAATACTAAATAAGTGAGAACTTCTACCAGTTTATTTCTAATAAAACCACTGGTATCTTATTCTATGATTAATAATGAGATGACCTTTCAATTCAAATATAATTTCTCTGTTAGTCTTTAAGCTATTTCATATATCATGGAATAAATCTGATGACTGGTCTTACTAGGATCAAAAACTTCACCTTAGTATACAATGATTCTTTTTTCAGTCGGGTTTTCCCCGAGCTGTATCTCTTCGGGTTCAACACACTTTGTGGCAGGATTCCGGTACATGTACAAACTTTCACTTGTTGTAAAGCAATCCAAAATGAAGCAAACCTTGTATAGAGACCGGACGTGTTCGCTTTGAAATTTATGAATTGCATGAATATGTATAATATACCAGGAGTAAAACAAATCAAATTCGAGATAAGTTATTTTAAAATTATGAAGTTCAGCAAAATTAAAAAAAAAAAATTATTTTATATTTTTTGATGTTGTTTTGGAGGGTGGGAGAGAGGTGAAAACCTCTTATTCATGGGTTAGATTAAAAATCGTTTCCTAAGGTGGCAGCCAGAAAACATGTGTTGACATTTGAAAGCTTAAATGATTACTTCGTCTTTTTCAGCATGTTTTATTTATTTACTTAATTATTTATTTTTTATAACATCACAGTCGATGGGAAAAGGGGGGGGGGGGGTAAAAATAACAAAGCTGGGAAATGGGGGGGGGGGGGGGGGGGGGGTTGGCACCCACGACACTTGCTTAATATTTTTCATAATATAATGATTTTAAAATGTACATCTATTAATTTGTATGAAGTATACTAAACAGTGGACTCTGGGCATGACTTTCCGTTCTCTCTTTAATTTCTGCTTTCCTTGTTCATAATACAAACTGCTGACTTCCTCATATTATTGCATATCATATTTTCGTGGGACCTCTGTGGCCGAGTGGTTAGAGCGTTGCGCTCAAAATCACAAGGTCTCTCACCTCTAGTCGGCACGGGTTTAATCTTGCTCACGCCGATATATGTGAAACAGTTTGCCAGTTAACTTTCGGAAAGTTGGTGGTCTCTTTCCTGGTACATTGTATCTGGGTTCTCGCCTCCACCAATAAAAACTGGACGCCACCAGATAACTGAGAACTTGTTGATTGTGGCGGAAAACAATAAACAATCAATCAATACAATATTTTTCGTTTCCGTTCCGTGTTTTAGCAACACCCACACTAAATAACGGAGAAAAAACTTGATGTAACAATTAATGTGACTTTTTCCGGAAAATTGTTTGTTACCTTGAATAGATATTTTTTATGTAAGAGTCGAGATCGCTGTTTCTAAGTCTCAAAGAGCCTAGTTATCTTCCAAGTTTTAATGCATTCTGGACAGCGTTATCAAAACGATTAAATTCTACGTCCTAAATGACAGCTAACACCCCTTTAAAGACTATCAATATTAATACTGCATGCAAGCAGGCCTTATCATTGAGTACACTTGCACAAACATGTATAGGCTTACATGTACAGCAATTGAAAAACCTTTCTATGCTTTTGTGTTAAAGTCGCAGCGCTGCAATTTCTTGGCTGATTTTACTCGATTCTAGCTAGCATTTCTTCGAAGATTTTAAATATTGTACAACAAGATTAAACATCACTAAGTAAAGATGTCCAATTTTACTTCATTTTTCAGATATGGAACAATCAGCTCAGGCGCAGTTTGCTTTGACATGTTCTATCTGCGATTCCTTATCTGAGCTTTTCTGTGACGTCTGCGAAGTAAGAGTTTGTAAACTCTGCGTAACAGAACACCTGAAAATTAAATCTGAAAGAAAACACAATGTGGTTGCCTATAGTGATCGGTCTGTGGGCAAACCCTACTGTCACAAGCACCCAAACACAGAGAGCACATACCACTGTCATACGTGTGGTGTGTGCATCTGTAACGACTGTTCTAAAAAGTCTCATAGGCTACACAACATAGATCACATACCAGAACTGCTTGAACGACAGACCAACCTTCTGATGCGAAATACAACCGAATTGAAATCTGTGATAAAGCCAGTGTATCAGCAAAAGATAGAACACTTAAAAAGGAGCTTAGCTAATGCAGAAAAATCGTACAGTGTCATCGATAGTGATATTTCTCTGTGCGGCTTAAAACTACATCGAGAAGTAGACTCTGCAGTAGATTTCTTGAGGTCAGAAGTTAGGGCATTCAAAGAAGAACATCTCGCAGATCTTACTCGGGAGATTTCACAATTGGAGACCAGAATGGAGGAAGTAGAAGAAATTGTGAAGAAAAGTGACAGGGCTCTTTCAAGTCCTGAACAGTTGCTAGAGTATGGTTCTGACATAACACCGCTGAAGACCTTGCCTGAAATGACGAATTTCGAAATGCCTGCATTTACACCTGGTCAGGTGGATATCAAGTCAAATATAGGACAGTTGTCCAGCTTAGTGAAATCAGTATCCCCTGCTGTAGTAATAAAAAAGACAAGTAAAAAGCAGTCCAGGAAAACGAAAAAAGAACCCACAGTTGAGATCTCTGTCGCTGTGGGTGAAAGATATGTGTATGACATCGCCTGCGCCTCAGATTCTTCCGTATGGATGTGTGGAGCTGGCATCTTTTACAACGACAACAACATACGGCTGATAGAATTAGACGGAAAAAACTCTGAGACATTAGAATGTCACATGAACCCAAAATATATAGCTCTGAAGTCCCATGGATGTATTCTATTCAGTGACCACTCCGATAACACAGTCAAACTGTGGTCAAGAGAGGTTCCGGAAGTCTTTATCAGGTTGGAGGAGTGGACCCCGAAAGGACTGGCTGTCACACTCTCTGGTGACGTCATCGTATGTCAGTCCAAAGAAACGGAAGCGGCGTTAACGTTTACTACATTGTCAAGAATAGTGAAATACGACGGAAAAGGTTCAGAAATTAGAAAAATGGAATTTGATGGAACGAAACGTATATTTCGGAATGCACTCTTTGTTGCAGAAAACAGAAATTTCGACATTTGTGTGTCCGACGAAAGTAAACATTCAGTAGTAGTATTAGACAAACTGGGTAAGCTACAATTTGTCTACAAAGGCAACATAAAAACTGGCAGGTATCAAAACTTCAACCCCCGTGGTGTAACGACGGACAGTCAATGCAATATTTTGATTTCGGACTATATGAATTTCACCATTCATATTATCGACCAACACGGACAGTTCCTCAACTATTTGCTGCCAAAAAAAGTTAGATTTCCATTGGGACTCTCGGTGGATGAAAATGACAAAGTTTGGGTCGGCGAATATTCTAATGGAACAATAAGTGTTATCGAATACTTGTAGTATATAAAATGACAAAGTTTGGGTCGCGAATATTCTGATGGAACAATGTGTTATCGAATACTTCTGATAAATCGAATGAAGTACGTTTTTGCAGTGGCCCGTGAGAAGAGGTTCAAAGATTTAAAGAGCTCGGAACTGCAACGAACTTTAAACAATTGGTCTGCAAAAAGGGGTTAACTGTTATTTGTTTGAATTTGAATTGAACATATTTTATTGCCAATATAGACAAAAGGATTGGGCACAAGTTCTTAAAACTTAGAACGCCCTCTCCTAAGAACGCCCTAAACTAATTGTTTAGTTGATTATGGATTTATTGGATTGTTCATATGGTATCAAATGAGTAAAAAAATTATTTTCATTCCTTATAATTAAATTGTTGTGCTCTTTAAATGAATTAATAGTATCACTGAATTAGATTATTAGAACGCTGAGAGAGAGAGAGAGAGAGAGCGAGCGAGAGAGCAATAATTCTTAATGATACTACTTTTATCAAGACACATTAACTTTTTATCTCTGTATATTCTAGGATCTACAGTAGAATCATTTGAAGAAATATTTGAAGAGTCCAGTGATAGTGCGCAATAATTCTATGGAGGATACTGAATTTCATATAATTATGTTCTAATTCGACCACTCTCAACCGAACATAAATCATTTATATCCTCATTCAAAAATCAAAAACACCAATATTATGGGTAGCAGATTCAAGACCTGCGTACTTTATTGATGACATTCCATAATGTTAACATTGACAAAAAATATATAGGAAATAAACACAAAACCCTGAAAGGGGGGGGGGGGGGGGAGGTAGGGTCAGTAATGGGAGTGAAATGAACGCAGTCTTGAGCTCGAATGACAAAATACATTGAACTCTCTACATTTATAGCCTTAAGGCGTTGCCTTCACACGAAAACTGGTCACACAGGTACTTATACTAGACCAGGTAAAAATAGTGAAAACGTATTTGAAAAGAAAGCTTTAGTTTCTTATAGATTTTATCAACCTGTAATAAATATATTTATATACTGGACAAAATAAGTTAGGGATCATGGACTTTTTCATTGATTAGAATTAAACCTTTGTACGTACATGGCAGAACATATGAAATACACCATTTTTCATTAATATTTAACCAGAAATCTCGATTTCATTTATTGATTTTTTGGGTCATAGTGATGACGTGAAGAGATCTGGCATGAAAGTAGTGACTTTGCAGAACATGTCAAAAATTGACTCGGAGTTTCATCAGTACTCGGTGTGACCTCCGTTTGCTCTCGGAACAGCCTGGCATCAGGGGTTACATATTTATTATGAGGTTCTCAATGTTCTGTTGTGGGAGATTGTTCTATTCCTCTCTCAGCACGTTTTCAAGGTCATCCAATGTCTGTGGTTGGTTTGGACGCTGTGAAAGTTAATCCCACACATGCTCGATGGGATGCAGGTCCGGTGAGACCGCAGGCTACTCCATAAGCTCGATAGTTTCCCTCTGCAAATATTCCTGAACCACATGAACACAATGGAGACGGGTGTTATCGTCCATCAGAATGAAATTTGGCCCGGCTGCACCTGCAAACAACTTGGCGACTGGTTTCATCCCTGTATCGGAGAGCAGTCAGTGCGCCGTTCCTGATGGCTACCATGTCAGTGCGAACCGCCAGAGAGATTCCACCCCAAATCATTACAGAGCCACCCCCAAACCGACTGTGTTGTGTTCAGCCACCAATGTCCAGCTGTATCGCTGTCTGGCCTCTCTCCACACACGCCTACGGCCATGGTGGAAGTCCAGACAGACTCGGGACTCATCTGTGAGCAGTACCGGCAACCACTGTTGTCTATCCCGGTTTCGTGATAAGTGCTAATAAAAAACGACAAAAATTATATAGGGTCCCGTTGCTTTTATAGGTCATATTTATCCGTTCCAGTAGACTTGCAGTCAGTGAGGAAGATGATAAACTGTATTAAAGCGGATTCCCTTTGAATATGTAAAGTGTAGAAAATACAAAATACTATTGAAATTCAATCCAGGGGGCCTCTGGCCCCGTAGGTGTGGATTAAAAAGGGGGTTTCTGCGGAGACTTTACCCCTTTTATATATATATGTGTGTGTGTGTGTGTGTGTGTGTGTGTGTGTGTGTGTGATAATAAAGACTAAAACTGAAAAAAAAACTATTGAAATAAATATTTCAGTGTAGTTGAAATATTTAAACAATGTCATATTTGCAAATAATATCGTGGATATGATACTTACGAGTAACGAAATAATGTGATATAATAAGAATTTCATGTATTTAATTACATTCTAAATACTTATCATTCATCTAGTCAGTGTATCAGTCAAACTCGGATGGTGAAACTGCGTATGAGAAACTTAGTGAGCATATTCACTTAGCCATTGATGAATATATGTCCCACTCCAGCAAGTAAACAAAATGTTTCGTATCTCGAAATCGGAATATTACTATGTTGACGTGTGAATTCCAAGCGTGCTTCTCGATGATGTGGGAGAAGTCTGGGACGCACTATTGGCCTGTAAGCCCTGAGATTAATAGCATGAAGTCTGTTTCTCAAAGTCTGAGACGTAATGTGCAGGCCTGTGGCAGTATTACCTGATGAATCAGTCTTGGAGCAGGTTGCAAAAGCTGTCTCTGGGCCAACGTTGCGAGGCACATGTCTTGGCGTTGCGTTGTTGCACGGGGTGTGCCACTCCAAGGCCGTTTATTGACAGTACCAGTCCCCTGAAATCGTGTCCAGAGTCTAGAGATGACACTTTGGGACACACCAAAACCTGATAGCAACATCTCGCTGGATCTGTCCAGTCTGAAGCATTCCAATTGCCTGATTGCGCTCATTTTCCTGTAAATAATGTCTTTGTGGTGACATGTCACGTTCAATCACAGGGGTTCGTCACGAACTTTTTGTCTTAGTAAAATTATTACCATCTATATCTATAATTATACAAGGGAGGGATCCAGAATCCCGAAAATCGCTACCTCCCATTTTCATTCGTCTCCTTTCTATATTTTACTGACATTAATTTTTACAGTTTGGTCGCAATCGATTGGGTAAACATCATAGTTAGTAAAAATACCTTATATCTGTTCGCACCGGCAATAAATATGAAGAAGCAATGCATTTTCTATTGTTTTTGAACATCGGCAACTTTTCCTCAATCACCGAAAATGGTATACGCGCTTTCATTGGTCAAGTCAATTCGCTCTTCAATTTCAACGAACTCGTACATTGTGTGCGAGAGTAGGTAAGGTGGGCTGTCGGAAATTGAAAGGGAAACACATGGTTTCGTAGTAAGTAGGAAGTAAGACGTTAATAAAGATTGATTAAATATCGTTTAGCGTCCCGCTAGAGAATCTTTCCTTCATATGGAGACGTCACCATTGCCGGTGAAGGACTGCAAATTTAGGCCTATGTTCGGCGCTTATGGCCTTTGAGCTGGGAGGGATCTTTTACGTGCCACACCTGCTGTGACACGGGACCTCGGTTTTTGCGGTCTCATCCGAAGGACCGCCCCATTTAGTCGCCTCTTACGAGTTAATTTTATCGATTGTTGATTGATTGATTAAATGTTGTTTAACGTCCCGCTTGAGAATTTTTCACTCATATGGAGACGTCACCATTGCCGGTGAAAGGTTGCAAAACTTAGGCCTATGCTTGGCGCTTATGGCCTTTGAGCAGGGAAGGATCTTTGTCATGCCACATCTGCTGTGACAAGGGTCCTCGGTTTTTGCGATCTCATCCGAAGGACTGCCCCATTTAGTCGCCTCTTACAACAAGCAAGGTGTACTGAGGATATATTCTAACAACCCGGATCCCCACGGAGCCGAAATTGAAGACCAATGCGAACGCGTATTCTGTTTTGGGTGATTGAGGAAAAGTTCCTGTGGTTTAAAAACTCACAGAAAATGCATTGCTTCTTCATAGTTATTGCCGGTGCAAACAGATATTAGGCATTTTTACAATTTATCTTTCTCCGATCGATCGAAACCGGGATTGTAAAATTTAATGTCCGTGAAATATAAAAACGAGACGAATGAAAATTTGAAATAGCGATTTTTGGGACTCCGGATTCCTCCCTTGTGTAAATAAAGAATAGAAAGGGTCAATTCGCTGTTCACTTTATCAGTAACGTTTGTTTTACGTCCCGTCGAGAATTTCTCACTCATACTAAGACGTCACCAGTTGTAGGTGAAGTACTACAAAGTTTGACCTATGCTTTGCGCTCAGAGCCGTAGCAATTAGGGTTCTTTAACGTGCCAACGTCTACCGTGACACGGAACCTCCGTTTTAAGGTCATATCCGAAAGACCCGTGATTCTCACTTGTAAATGCAGAGCGTTTGGCGAAGGAGCAATTGCTACCTATTTTTACGTCTTGGGTTTGACGCGGCCATGGCACGAGCAGGGCGCGAACTCACAACCTCCCGGTTACGAATCGAACCCCCTCTGTGGCGTAGCTAGCCTTGAAATGAATTGTACGCACAATGGCAAATCCATAATAGGCTGGGGGCGTCTTAAGGCCCACAATGGGTCTAGGGCAAGGCCCTGGTGGGGACCCCGGAAGCTCATGGGTTTTGAGGCTTTTTAGGTTACAATTATGGGTTGCTTTAGCTATAAAATCATGCATAATAAAATGAAAAATCAACATTAATTTTTTGTTGGTGTCAAATTGATGTGTACGCCCGGGCGTTTTGGCATCAATGGCAGTTTTGGCACGGCTCTAACCACTGAGCTACCGCAACCGGTTTTTCAATAAGGTAGTGATGTCTGCGGACTGTCTGCCTTACACAACTACCCAAAGTGTACCACATTTTTATCGTGCGGCTCATGGACACGTGCAAATTGTGAAGAAGCATACAGTGAACATGATTCAAGTCAAAAAATGTTTTCTCATTCCATGTATATGTGACATTTCATTAAAAATTTCTCCAAAAAGCTTTATCAAACCAAAATGCCCACGATCCCCAACTTTTTTTGTCCAGTGTATATTTCATAATGTACATGTACATTCTGACTTTTTAACGAATTAAGTTATATAGTGCGCAATAATTCTATGGAAGATATGGAATTACATACATCTTAATGTACACCCACTGTGAAATATCTGAGACGGAGATATATATATAACACAATACGTCTCTGTCTGAAGAACTTCAGCTGTCCGGGATTCTGGGGATGGGGGCAGCAGGGATTATAATCTTCAGTCTCTCTTTTCACCTCAAGAGCTTCACTTCTGCAGCGGGTGTGTGGATCAACTGATATATTCCTTTCTTGAAAACCAAGGAATCTGAAATTCAGCAACCTACTATTTCCATAGAAATACAAAACAAGAGGTCCAAAGACATTTAACGGTCACCAGAGTAGCATAGCCCACATTTAGTTTTCCTTGCACATGTCTGAGAGTAGAGATGCTTTTCTAAGATTTAATACATTTTCACTTGAGAGCCATATTGGCTCCATCGTAATGTCTAAACCCATAATCCAAGGGCCATGAATTTTACAACTTTAGTAGAGGTCTTCATGGACATGATAACAATGCTCTATTCTTCTCACACATGTCTGCAAGTAGAGAAGATTTTCCAAGATATATCTTTACTATATGGCCATATTGGCCCCACATTAGAGACTGAACCCCTGACCATCATGGCATGAATTTCACAATTTTAGTGAAGGGCTTCATGGGCATCACATATGGCAAGAAATCAGAACAGAATTCCCCGAATGGCAATTTTGTAACCAGGTTACACAAGAGAAAAGGAGTTACTGTAATACAGACAGACCTTTCTTTCACTACCAACTTCTTTTCAAAGTCAGGGTTACACACCTTTCAAGCAGCACCCACGTCTTTAAACTCGGGGTTACAAGGGCTATAGAGTTATTCAGGCGACTTAAAATTGTACAAACATTAAATTGAATTGATTATATCCCAAGTGCTGTCTCACCAAATAATTTCTAGGTTCAGAATATCCAAGAAAAGCAAAGCTTTGGTAAGAGTAAGACATCACATTGACTTTGGCAAGACTAAGGCATCACACTGACTTTGGTAAGAGTAAGGCATCACATTGACTTTGGCAAGACTAAGGCATCACAATGACTTTGGTAAGAGTAAGACATCACACTGACTTTGGCAAGACTAAGGCATCACACTGACTTTGGTAAGACTAAGGCATCACATTGACTTTGGTAAGACTAAGGCATCACACTGACTTTGGTAAGACTAAGGCATCACACTGACTTTGGTAAGACTAAGGCATCACACTGACTTTGGTAAGACTAAGGCATCAACACTGACTTTGGCAAGACTAAGGCATCACACCGACTTTGGCAAGACTAAGGCATCACACTGACTTTGGCAAGACTAAGGCATCACACTGACTTTGGTAAGACTAAGACATCACATTGACTTTGGTAAAACTAAGGCATCACACTGATGACAAGTGATTTAATGATGAGTATTAAATGAACTGGATTTTAAAAGGATTTTCAGAGGTCCCTATTAAATAGTTACAAGGTTCACAGGAAAGTTGATTCCTCACTAACAATAGATACATAAAGCCAAGCACATACCAGGATATACAGAGCAACTCATTACCTGTTCGCTACTCTTTAACTCATCAGACAGCAGCCACACAGAGCACTTAATGAGATACAACGAAACACAAAATCAATTCTTACATGGTCAATTTTTCATTCAAAATTTTAACAAAAGAGTTGTTCTCAAAAAATTTATTTGTTAAAGAGGACATGATCTAATCATTTTTGTCATTCAAGTGACTAGATCATGAAAAGATTCATAGCAAGTACAATTAGTCATGTCAACATACAGAAAGTAACATGTCTGTTCAACATTGAAATCCACATCAGTAATATCAAATATATCCAAACACTACACTAAAAAAAAGTTTTCATTCACAATTCAACAAAAAAGTAAAAATCATATCAATAATTTAAACTCCACTGTATGTCGTCATTACTTTATTGTATGTTCGATAAATGTACGCAGGTTTTTGAAATAAATGTATAAATTCTCAGATCTGAAATCTATCCTGAATAGCTCACTGATAATTCATCATCATTAATGCTCTTATACAATTAGATTTGAATTGTGGGTTAAAGATATATAAACGGTTAATGTTTTTTTTCCTGCATAAAGTTCATCATATTTAGAAATAATGAACTTCAAAGACAAAATGTCAAATATAATAAATGCACGTAAATCTTTGAATAAATACATGTAATTGACTAGGCTTTAATTTCTATGAACCTCATATAAGAGCTGTTTTAATGATACCAAAGATTGTCATTATTACCCAAACACATTGAAGAAAAATGTTTTAACAAGAGAAAAAAAAAGTCGAGATATAAATCTAAAAGTCACTTTGCTTCTTTGATACAAAAAATTTTCCTCTCTCTTGTTGCGACCAAAATCAAGTAGAAGGCTGTTGTATGAAGAATACTTAGATCTATACATTAAAGTTTAAGTGTTAAAACGGGTGAAAAAAAATTAAATATATCATATTAATTTAAAAGGTCAGAAATTAAAACTACTCAGATTATTTTTAAAAAACAAAATAACCAGTATTTGTGGTCAAGGAAGTCCTAGACTATCATCCTGGAAATAAACATGCTGTGTATGTATACATAAACACACCTTTGCATAAATAGTCTTTTAGTTAGTAATTGTGCTTAAAAATATTCATTTTTCATTGAATATGGCATAGCTGCCAACCTTTAACAATCTAAATGTGATTGAATAGTATGCTAAAAGTATGGGGGGATTTTGTAAAAGAATAATACAATCAAAATTTCTGTGGGTGTGTGTGGAAGAGGGAGGCAAGTGAATATATGTACATAACCAGAAATTGCACCAAATTGGGGGGTGGGGGGTGGGTTTCAACCTTGAATGAAAAAGGGGGGGGGGAGGGACTAGTAGGTGACAACTATGGCAAGCCATCCATGCTTTTCACTTTATGTAACAACCATATGTATATAATTAGATGCAATAATATAGCCCCCAGCAATTTTTAATATTCTGATATTTTTGTTGTAGGGTCCCCAGAAATGTCAGAGTGTTAAAAATAGGGGAGGGCTAAACTATCAAACTGATACGAGGATGTGCACACCAAAAAATCAATTTTCACACATTTTAAGAAAAATAATTCAGTCACAATACATGATACTTCATATATACATAAAATACAGTGTAAAACAATATTGTTTCTCATCAAAATAAAATCATAGCATTATTAAAAACAACAATGACCACAATCATATCAGGATTTGAAAAAATAAAATTGTTAATTCATGATGCACAATGGCTTCACATTGAAAGACATTTGATTTTGTCAGGGTAGTGAGATGTACGTTTTGTCGCCTACGAGCCACTTCCGTCACTGGATCCTGTTGCCGCTGATTGACTGTTCTGGCTTTTATCATCATCTACCAAAAAAAAAAAATTAAAAATGATTAGTGCTAAAAACTACATAATTCATGACCAAAGCATTACACTGCAGGTAATCATTTTTAAACCATCAAATGCAGATTACCAAGCTCCACAAGAGACATGGATGACTTTGGAAATCAATGAGATACCAAATCAACAGTGGGCTAAAAGTCAATGAAGATTATATACTGATGCTTAAATACTCAATTACATGAACATAGATCTCTTGTACTTCATCCTCCTTCAATTCTCTTTGACAACATAAAGCTCTTTAAATCGCCCATCATGAAGAAATGGTATGGATTTCTGTACACACAGGCAACCTTTTTAATTTAACTTTGCATACATCAAGCTAACTTCATACACATTAACTAATTTTTGCTTCATAGATCTATTCATTATGCAATTAAAATCTCTGGAAGTACAGTGCCATTCTACTCGGATATCAGGAATAAATCAAACGCCAGAGCAAAGTCATTCACACCAGCAAATTATTCTGGACCGGATACTGTCAAAGAATGCCAAGAACTTCTAATGTTCTTCACACTGATCAACGTCAGGGGATGGCTGCAATTGATTATACAGTTGAAGCAATCAATGGTTTGTAATATCCTGCTTTTTCTGCATTTTTTTTTTTTTTGCTGTTTTTATTGATAGTCATTATGACTTTTGTTTCTTCAAGTTTAGAACTGTCATTTTGAGACAACAGAGAAAATGCTATCAAGACAACCATTAAGCATCTTTATTGTAAAGAGTGTCTAATACTACATGTATTTTAGATCATTAAATGGTATTTAAGTTTAAAAATTGTACAAGTAGAATAGTGAACATTCTTTACACAAAACCTTGTGGTAATCTGAAATACATGCAGCATAAGACGTGTCCGATCACATGTCAAGTACTCTACTGATCCTACATGGAGGAGAAACTGAATAATTCATCTCTGTCGTTATCTCCACCATACTGCAATAAAAATGGAGACCTGAACAACATTCTCCAAATATTACAAGGAAACAATCTTGTTTCCAATTCCATGTCAGTTTGATGAATATGTGTTCAGTTAGCTTTTCATGCAAATGGCTGGAAAATACAGATTTAATCACCTCCAATCAACACCACACTTACTTCTGTAGACAGGAAATTTTGTTAGGATGTTGTCTGACAAGAGGCTACAATAGTCACATACTCTCCCACACAACAACTTCTTGCATTAAATATATGCAACATTCAAGGTCAAAGACTGTATGTTATAATGGTATGAATATCATATTGAGGGTTTATGTGTCTACCCTTTGGTCTCGCATTTTCTTCAGACATAGCAGATAAGGAGAGATGGGTACTTATTGATTTTCCCTTCAAAACGTTATAATATGTGAAGGTCTCAAAACACTGACTGAATGTAATTATATAAAGAGCATAATTGTACCTATATTTTCTCCTCATAATTGAAAGAAATGACAAGAGACAACAATTCTGAGTCAAAGTCAAAGGTCAAGGACAAAGGTGGCAAACTAAGCAGGAGACTGTTTTTAAGCCTCCTATTTACTACATGTAGGTACAGGAAAAGGTCTGTACTAATGTCTAGGTCAAAGGCTAAGGATATTAATCAAAAGTTAAAGGTACATAAATGGTACCTAGTGAATGAAAAGTTGCCGATACTGTGTTTCATATTTGTGATGCACAACACTAATATCAATGAAATGGAACTATATATCTTGAATGAAAATTATGCAACTCAAGAACAAATGTTATTCAGAACATAATATAAAGTCTGAACTACTTTTGTGTGGCTACTTTCATTCACAATTTGCTGATACAATACATATATATATATATATATATATATATATCTATATATATTAATTACATCATGCAGATACTGAATATAATAAACCTTCATAGTAAATAATCAAGAGACAAATTAAGGCTTTCAAAGGACATTTCCCAATTTACAGTTGATGCATCATGATTGTAGTGAAGGTGGGGAGGAAAGGTATTTCAGATCCAAAATGCTACATGTTACAATGCCCTACACAACAAATTCTGCCTGTACTAATTGTTTTACCTGAACACTTGAGCCCTGATAAGTCCACATCTAGACCTGCTGTACTGGTGGAGGCACATTTAGAATCCAAAATGTCGGCCATTGCATTTCGTCTCCCTGTTCTCCCTGAACTTATAAACTCTTCCAAACCATTCGGAACCTTTACCTCAGCCATTGGAACTAAAACAAATAGATTTATAACATATCCTGCATTTATTGATTCAAATTCCTAAATAATTAAGTTGTATATGAGCACTGTGCAAGTTCTCTGCAAATGGAAATGCTGTCTATGTAATCACTTTAACCTATTAGTTTAAAAATGTATACTGGGAAGAAGATTTATATACTGGCAGACACTGAAAAGAGCCAGTAGCTGTAAATATTTGAATGTAATGAAGTATTTAGCATTTCTAATGTACTGTTGAATGCGGATAAGAGAATGAAAATTTGAAACCTGCAGCTCAACATGGTCTTTGTATCAATGTCGCATGTAAACATCATTTAAACTCCATTATAAACATTGAATGACATTTTGTGCATGCAAAAATATCAATTATAGTCTATCATAATTTGATCAATCCTGCCCTGTTATTGTAACCACAGGGCATTAACCATACCTGAAAATGGAGAGAAAAATCATTGATGCCATTAAAAACAGGGATTGTCCAGTTTGATTTTGTAAATGTATAAATCTCCATGACATGAAACCTGAAGTACACATGCACTATCAAGTTCATTTCATATCCTTCAATATATCTGCTTCAAGAATAATTTTCATATCACTGTTACAGAAGAAACTGAACGTAGAGTTTTAGGAGAGGGTGTTATAAGTTTGAAGAACTTAATTTGTGTGCTCAATCGTTTTGTCTTTAATATATGCTCAATTCAACAAAGAGTATGATACACATTAAGTTACTTCCAACACAAGTCTTGGCATGGTGTGCATTAATTTTACCCATTATCTAAAAATAACATTTAAAAGTGACCTTTAATAAATGCTTAAAAAACCTACAATGTTTGTACATAAATAAAATTTGAACAAGGAAATTGCAACAGAATCAAGGTCTTCCAAACATTCAGGTTTACAAGCGGAAATTAAATAGCTTTGTAATATTCTAAAATTCTCTTGACCAGTCATTATGGGTAACGGACACAAAATGACAAATCTCATTTCATGATAATTACCAAATATATTGGCAATATTACCTATAATTTCAGGATTGTCGAAATTCATCCCACTAACGTATCACAACCCTCTACGTGTCTAATGCTTATACTTATTAGAATCACCTCTTTGAAATTTGACACTTGAATTATGGAGAAAATAACAAACTGCCAAGACAGTGAATTTCCAATAGCTTCCATCACACTGTGAATTCAAGCAATTTATGCACCAGTACATCTTTGCAAGCCAAGGGTTTTCGGTCCACTCCGCTCCTCACAAAAGGGAGCAGAGTGGACAGAAAACCCTTATCTTGCGAAGATGGCACCAGAACTAACTCTCTGCTAACTATGTGGTTCCACCTGTCTATATTTAATTGTTGAAATTATAATATGGACTTCATTAAAATGAGTGCAAGCTGAATGTTTGACATCTTTACAAGCCAAGTGTCTGATTCCCTTACTCTCATCTTGATAACGAGAGTCGGTCAATCACACGTTAATGACTTGTGATGATGTGTGTCCAAAAGAAAAAAAACAAACCAACAAATATCAACCATGAATGTTTACATGAGAAAAAATGGATGCATGGTTTGATATATATGCATGCTTAGTTTTATTGTAATATGTTCAAAAATAAAATTCTTAACATGAAAACAGAAGGGACTTGTAAATTTCTGAAGTTCAAAAGTTGAAATAAATTACCTCTATACAAATTTTCTGCACTGTTTTTCACTGAGAAATCATGGGAATAAATATATAGTAAATTGAATTCAATTTACTTATAAATAAAAACATAAATTTTCATTTCATTTTCATCATTTTTGTAAAAAGTTTGTTTGTAGCAGGTGTCCTTGATGTTAACAAAGCCGTCAGAATCATAGCAGATCCAATACATTTTCACATTAATGATAGCTGCATTCCCCAGTAGAGAGACTGTGAGCCCATGCTTTGGTCACAACAGACTCAAGTCCTTAGAATAAGCAGCAACAATTCCTTTGCAGAGCACTCAGCATTAGAAGAAGAAGCTGCTGGTTGTTTGGATGAAAGTTTACTGTCACAGTTGGTGCACACTGAACTGATAACTTATTCTCCCTCCTAGATGACCCACATTGTTTAGGTCAAAATTTGTGGCAAAATTCATTCAAATCAGACAGAAATTACTGTCCTTGAAGTTACAGGCACTTGGGGGCATGGATAATAATAATCATTCTCCCCCTCCCCCCTTTCCACATTATCACGCTAATTTTTATTATTACTAACAGATGATAGGTATGTTATTACTAGATATTGTGAGAAGAAAACAAGTCCAAACTGATACAATGTGGTTTGTCAATTATCATTTTTGGGATGAATCTACAATCATGTAATTATACAAGTCTGGGGTGGCATATTGTACAATGAATTGATTTTAATTCTATTTTCATGCAGTTCATTTCCCCCCATTTTATTCAGTAATGTCAGATTCTTATAAAAAAAAGAAAGAAAAAAAAAGAAAGATTATTCTTGTGGGCTGTAGGAAAGATGAGTGGATGTAGATTATACACCTATCTCCCACCACACTTGCACAAACAAATTAAGATGCAGGAATGGGAGGGGGGGAGATGGAGATTATGTACCTATATCCCCCATCACAATAGCTACCACAAAGAATGTGCTGAGGATAACAGTCTCTTAAATGCATGCATCCGTATAAGTGGAATTTTAGCAAAACAAAAATTTAGTGATTTTTCCATAAAAATGGGTCTTTTGAGAGGGATAGTTTTAGCAACTTTATAATTCCAAGAAAGATAACTGGTTTTTCCAACACAGATAAATTGTTAGTGATATTCAATTTCAGATATTCAATTTTCGCAACTGATCTCAACAATTAATGCCAAAATTAAATCCTCACAAAAATTTCTGCTTATAAGGTGGGGATCTGGGTTGTTAGAATAGATCGTAAGTACCCCTTGCTTGTTGTAAGAGGTGACTAAATAGGGGTGGTCCTTCAGATGAGACCGCAAAAACTGAGGCCCTGTGTCACAACAGGTGTGGCAAGATAAGATCCCTCTCTGCTTCAAGTCCCCGAGCACCAAGCATAGGCCTAAATTTTTCTGCCTAACAATATATAATCAATCAATCAATCAAAACAATTTTGGCCTAAACGCACTCCCTTAATCTCAAAATGTATCTCATAATACAGAATTTTCCTTACATAGATACATCTAAAACACTGATTAAGAATCTTAACTATTAATAATGTCCACTACTAGGCAACATGATGATAACCCTTTTACTTGTACTTTAATTTGGGATGGGGGGGGGGGGGTGGCTTAATAATTAAGACATTTTTGCATACCTACAGATTACCAACTACAATATAATAATTAACCTGTTTTGTGGCAGGGCTTCTACTACTTATCAAAAAATAATTTTATGATGTTTTACATTAAAAATGCAGAAAAATTGAGAATACAAATGTGTTTGCACCTCTAGGCACACAAATGCTCATATCAATTCATTAAAAAGATACAAACATTGAAATACAGAAAATCTTTTAAAATTTGTTATCCAACTTACATATTCTCCTGATTAAGATTTAAAAATACTAAGTGAATAATCTTGAGATACAAACCTACTATTTCAAGCTGGTTTTGCCTGGTGCCAACAATAGACAGATCCTCAAGCTTTTGACTCGACTGAATATAAACACTAACAAGACTGTTGATATCTCCCCCTTCCAATCTGTAAACACAAGAAATGAATTGATAAAGCACAGAGCATATAAAAAAAACACACAGGTTTTTTTAAAAATAAAATCATCCCAAATCAATAACACCAGCTAAAAATAATCCTGCTGCTAGACTAGAAAACTAATTCTATGGCAGTTAAATGGAATTCAAGGTAACTGTCTGTTTCCATGGGTTGTTTTAAGAGTTGTTTTTTTTTTTTTTTTTTTTTAAATATTCACCATTCTATGGTTCCGATGTTTGGCTCACCCTTGAAAAATCTGATGTCATTGTCTCCACAGAACCCAGTGGCAGATCCCGGATTTCCAAAAAGGTGTGTGTGTGTGTGTGTGTGTGTGTGTAAGGGAGGAGGGGGGGGGAAATGCAAAGGTCAACATGTATTAGTTAAAATACTTATGCCATTTCAGGTGCCAAATATCTGGAGTTTTACTGACATTATTTTGTTGTGGCGAAATCTGCCACTGGTAAATTGGTGACTACTGTCAGATGAACAGGCAGGTCATCTACTACAGAATTACCCCTCCCCACTTATAATATTCACTTTATTGAAGCTTATCCTTTTAAGTACCATTACATGAGAATCAATTAATCTTCATGGATTTCAAATCATCTGGAGCTAAAAAGTTACAAATACCTTGACAGTTTTATTTTGTTAGGACCAACTTTTGTGGCATATTCAATTTATTTGAAATAATGTATACAATGATTTTAAAAGGATAATATCCCTCTCATAAGACATACATTAACTCATATAGTAATGAAATATTATATTTCCTTAGCTTAAAAGTATTCATATTTGAATTTCATTTCAGCAACTAGAAGTATCATAAGTATTCCTTGATGATAATTCATTGGGGTTGTAAATTCAGAGGCTGAATTGTAATCACCAAATCACAATGATTCGAACTACATGTACATGATGTCAAATTATGTGATACATTACCTTGCAGTAGGACGAGTCTAGTTTTCTGTACTGATGTTGGAATATTTAAGGATTTACTGCACACAAAATGTGATGTCCAGAGACAAAAATAACGGCATATTATATGTAGGCACTACAGAACTACTTAAAATCCTAGAAATTTGATTTATGAGTTTCCAAAATGTGAATGGTGAACACTTCATATAAGCTATCATCACAATACATGTATAAATGTACTTAAAACCTCTTAAGTGTACTCACACATACAAGATTTCTCTTCCTTAATGTTTCCATGTGATGATTTGCAGCTATTTGTGACTGGGTTTTCCAACATGCATATCAGTAATATAAATCTATTTTTTTCCCTGAAAATAATGTGGGCTAAGGTATCTACTTACAGTACTGATAAATCTTCCGTCCTAATCTTCCAGAATATTTACGTCAATCTGTAACATAGAAATACAGCTCAATGCTTTTTCATATCGTTAAATAAAGGGAGCAAGAATTTTCCATAAAACAATTAAGCACCTATCTAATGCATATATCTACTAGCTTTCATAAGTGTAAAACAAAAAGCTCAAGTGCCTTGAATTTCCCAGCAATGTTCTTGGAAGCACCAATAATTTTGTTTCCTTGGAAATGTGAATATATCTCTTGAGTTCTCACACAACTGTCACCTACATATATACACTCAAGATGTATTTCTGAATTATAGACACTTTCTCGCATTGCCAAAGTGTGGCACAACTACAGCTATCTCATAACAGTCACTTCCACTGGTCCCAGGTCTGTCACTTCCACTAAACCAAATTCTTTTGTTGAAATACAATACACACGTTCTCTGCAAAGCAGTACATCTCCACAATTATATAAGCCTTTCTGGATGTTTCTGCACAAATGTGATTGGTACGTTATAGTAATATATTTCAGTACTGCATTTTAATGAGATTATCAGATTGGTGGTCAATAGAATTGCCCAAACCTACAGTTCCTGCAGTTATTGTTACTGAGGGTCAAAGGTCACAAAAACAATAACCACCTAGGTTATTCCCAAACTCTGTGAGTAATAACAAATTACTCATACATGAAAAGAACCACACTCTCTTGAGAAATCAACTACAGTAATATATGGGAAGTAAATTATCCCAAAAATTGATTAATTATGTATAGTTAGCACTTTGCCTGCTATGAATCCCAGAAAATTGCTCCTCTCTATATAAGACCTGAGCAGTGCAAAGCTATAGAAATCGGTGGCAAAAATTTAAAACTCTAAATTGAAAAAGCAGTTCTTGGTCGACATTTGAAATTATATCAAATCTCAATCTAGAAGTTTACAAAATTTGTTTTGAATCTTTTCAATAATTCAGAAACTTGGAGATAGTGCTAAAGATTACATACGTATGCCATTTTTTAAAATGCACTGCTGGGAGAAAACATTTTGGTATTGTTGGCATTAATATAGCAATACATGTACATAAGTTCTGAGACAGGTTAGTTATTGTGCTGTTACTTCTAATATGTCTTCTTTTTAAGGAAAACATCTCTTTAGTTTCTTTTTATTTACTACGATTTTAAATTTGTTTTCCTTCCTGACAGTACATATATAATTGTTGAATATTGTAGAATAATAATAAAATACTCTGTCCTACTACTACCAAATACACCTCTATTACAGAAGAGCTCCTAACTCAAAACCTATACACCAAACAATATTTGTTCAGGGTCATGTACTGATCACCTAGCCATAAACAACCTTTGTGCAAAGTATGATATTCTAATTCGCAAAGTAAAAGCCCCAGACAAAAATTTTAAACTCTTTTTCTACAATTGATCTTGACCACAGCAAATGACCTTGAGTCAAAATCACAAGGACTATCTTGCTATAAACAAACTATGTATTAGTATGACCTGATGATATCTCTCAATTATCAAGTTATGGCCAGTACAATAGAACAGACATTCCTGTCCCTACCCCACCCCCATCTCCAAAAAATTGTTCATTGGAGCTACAATAAGAAAACAAATTACATCCTTTTGCATATCACACTCTATATCAACCTGTGACCCAAATACAATGAATACACATTTTACATGGAAAGTCGTTTTATTACATTTATTACATAGTTACTTTAGTTACAAATAGCATATAGCATCTAATGAATACATATATGTGAAGTTGATTAAAAAGCAAACAAACAAACAAAAAACAAACCAAAAAAAACAAAACAAAATAAAAAACAAAACAAAAAACCCAATTATTAAGTTACCCACACCGGTAGCATAACTAAGAAATGCTGCAATTTGTAATTTTATAATATTTTCAATAAAATTAAACAGTTCTGATGTTTTGTACATGTTAAAATTCTAGATTAATTTAACAGCTGTGAAATGTCAATAAATATATCTGAGTAAGCTCCTATTTCCAAAGTTAAAAAAACAGGATAAAGTTCCACATCCATAGAGCAATGTACAGAGCACATTTGATGTCACCACGTGATATGCCTGATACAGACAGGAAATGTTCCTTGAAACAAAAGAACATAGTACTGGTACTAACCTTTTCAAAAGTTCTCTCATTACTTCTACTTCTATTATATTTAACTAGAGAAGGAAGAATCCTATACTACATTCATGACCTGGTTTTAAGGAGGTTCTCTACATCATCATAATGGCCGACTTCCTTTAAAACCATGAATGAAAATATAAATATCAACAATATTTGTCTATTCATTAAAAAGTTTAATACCTACATAGGTTAACACATTGATTGCTGAGCTGTAGATTGTGGGTTTGAGTCCAACAGGGGTTTTAAATTTTTTTCAGACTATTTTCAACTGCAACATTTTTTGGGCTAAATAGAGTTTTCAATTTTAAACATTGTTGTACATATCCTCCATTTTTCATCCACATCAAATTTCTCTGGTGTAGCATTCCTCCTTAAGTAATGACAAACCTTGTAACTCTGTCATATACATTAAGTGACAAGGACAAGCTATAAACATGACATGGTCTTACCTTTAGTTATTCATTCTTAATTGAGGTCATACACTGTGACCTTCATCTTAAGTCGTGATACACCTGTCCCCTATGATGCATAAACTGACAAAGGTTGATGATTCTATGCCTTAATTTATCAAAGTACAGAGCCACACTGAGATTTGCAATATTTTTCATGTCATTCTTAAATGAGGTCACTGTGACCTAGTTTTTAGTCTATGACAAATTTAACCCCCCTCCCCAAAGTCACATAAAGTGACATGGTTATATGGCTCTAAACCTTAAAAGTGTCCAAGTTATAAACAGAACATGGAAAATCTAACAGATTGATAAATGCACCTTTAGATATCATTACACCCAGTCATTGATGGACATCTAAAAAATAAGCCACATCTAAAAATGTGTATGTGGTTGCAACTAAACATTAGAAAGAAGGGAAGAGATGATAGATGAATTGGAGTTTCTATCACAACAATAAAACAACAATGCCAACTGTCCAAGATAATATCATAAAATATTGATTTTGATGACAAGTGAACTTCATCCCAATACTATTGTCATTAAACCATATCTTGAATGCTCAGTTCATATAATTTCATTTCTGAAAATTTCATTCTGATTTCTAAGAATGTTAAGTGCCTCTAAGATAAGAAGTCAATGTCTTTTCAGTTGATGATCAAACGATAAAACCAACCATGTACCCAATAGAAGCAGTCTTATCTTCTCCACCTCTACACCAAGGAATGCACAGTTGTCAAATGCACCGCTGCTATTAATTGTTCATTGATCTTTCTTCAGACGGTTGCCAAAAGATTAAAATAAACACACTACATTTTGTATTTAAAACTTAAGACAGCCTCATAGTGGTTGTATCGGAAGTCCACACTCTTAACAACTGTCAAATAGCTGCAGAAAAGTGTGTAAGCAATTCTTTTCTACACAGTTGGATTCTGAAGCCATGAAAAGACAGCATGCAGATCACTTAAATGTTTATCAAAATGTTAACCTAGGTCTTAAAACTTCACAAAGCAAATATTGAAGCCCCCACCCCAACCCCTCCTTGCCCTCTGTTACAACTCACATTTAATAAAATAATGATAGATGATACATTCCTTCAATACAATCAGGCAAAATACCTAGATGAATCACACTGCCGTGACTCGCACTTTGCCATAAAGAGCATGGGTATGAATAAGGAGGTGATTTCAACATTTATAATACTGACACTCATGCACATCCTGATCTATTCACAGGGTGTTTACATTCATATTATTTCATAATACACTGTAATATGATTTCACATGTAAAATGGAATTTGATTAGTTCAAATATTAATTGTACAAACATTCTTAATATCAAACGAACCGAGTTGATGTTAAGGAAAAATAACACACCAATGACCATCAAAAATGACCGTCTTCCTTGTGAAACATGAATGAAAATATAAATATCTGCATTACACGAGACATTCCTTTTAAATCTCTACTTGCCTAGCTAAATGGCTCAGTAGGTTATTGGTGCATCGACTATTGATTCTGTAATTGTAGGTTTGAGTCTAGCATGGGTTTTAATTTTTTTTCTCCAGATTATTTTGTACCAAAACTTTTTTTTAACCTAAAATAAGGAACTTTGAACGTTTTCAATTTCAAAATATACCCTCATTTTTCATGCAAATCAGATTTCTCTGGTGTGTTATAATCTTCCTTATGCCAGGCCATATAATTGTTGCTGTGAAAATATTGCTCTGTGTCATATACAATACTTTTTATTGATCTTTTTGTTTTTGTTTTCAATAATTATTTGTCTTTGTCAAATTACCATGGAATGGACCTTAAAATTTTCAAATTATAAGGGGTGAAATTAATTTTTACTCATTTTACTTGATAAAGTTCAGACATTTTAAGTTTATCATAATAAACTGTTTTATGGTTTATAAAGCACTGCTCCAACTTATATATATCATATAAAATGAGTACAAATTACTATCATTCCTTTATATGAAGAGAGAGAGAGAGTATACACACATGCCTTATCACATCTTATATATTATACATGATATTGTTACATATATGAGTTTTCAAAATATCTGTAAGTAATGTAACAAATCAAAATCATTTTCACTGCATACAACATGCACCCATGTCGTAAACATTTTCAATGAACTTCAACTGGTATCAATGATCTAAAATTCCATTTTCTACAGCTGGACTAAGATGTCCCCTCCTTAATAACATAGGGATTTTCAAGGCATTATGATATGATGGCATAACTCATAAAAAGCTACACTGCCATTCTTATATCATATATATACACAAATTCACACTATCATTGAAAATACCCTCCCATGGAGTGAGCAATATCTGTAACATACATATATTGGACTTACAGAACATTTATGTTACACAATAATTTGTCTTATCCTCCCTGTAATCCTCAGAGTAGCCTACCTGTACAAGTCTGAGAGCAGCCTACCTGTACGAGTCTGAGAGCAGCCTACCTGTACAAGTCTGATAGCAGCCTACCTGTACAAGTCTGATAGCAGCCTACCTGTACAAGTCTGATAGCAGCCTACCTGTACAAGTCTGAGGGCAGCCTACCTGTACAAGTCTGAGGCCAGCCTACCTGTACAAGTCTGAGGGCAGCCTACCTGTACAAGTCTGAGGGTAGCCTACCTGTACAAGTCTAAGGGCAGCCTACCTGTACAAGTCCGATGACAACCTTCATGTGTCTGAAATCACATCAACAGGAAGCACAACTACATATATATATATATCACTCTCAGTAAATCAAGAATGATGAGGAAACGGATGCTTTGACATGAAATTACACACAATAAAAAGAAATATCCTGTTTGTACTTTATATATGGATTAATCTGATGTTTAAGCTTAAATTTAAAGTATTCTTAATCACCCACTACTTTGAATATCTGAAGGTCATTCCAAAGATGGAATACACCAGGAAATACAAATACCATGATATTCAATTTTTGTAAGCTTAGCATGTTAAAAGTACATGATAATTCCAAATACATCATAAGCCACACAGGTCAGTAAGGGTATGTATAGTTCAAATACAGCTAGGGTAACACTTATCTAAAGCAATATATCTACCTCAAAATCAGTGACTTCCATAACTATACTAAAAGCTACTAAGGTTTATATCTTCAAGTTAATATATGAATAATTAATAGCAATCATCACTGAACTGGCAGGAACAAAATGACATTCAATTCAAATTTTGTAAAAAAAAAAAATAATAATAATAAAAATATTGAGTACAAGAAATATCAGTAAAATTTGTTTTAGAATGATATATTGTAGTGTACCTAAAAATAGGTAGTATTTCAAAAGTACACAAATGCTGATTAAATAACAGGTTTTACAAAGAAGTACAGGTTTACTATATACTAATATTTTCCAAATACTTACCTGGATGTGCCGAATCTGTGACTGATATATCTCTGTCCTAATTTCCTCTGCAACATGAATCACGAAAAATCTACATGAACAACTGCAGAACAAAGAGTTTGGGAAAATCAATGCTTTCACAATCAGAAATACACAGTATAGAATATCCAGACACACTTCAAACACAACATAAATTTGGTCCACTTAATCTCAGGATTAGAGATCATTGGTTGGCCATGTCAACCTAAGGTAAATAGCTGGTTTATACCCTATATTATTAATATGACCTACTATAACACTGTTTAAACACTAATACTTGAGGCAGCCATGAGTAAGGAGCTTAACAATGATGGTCACTTATGTAGCTACCTCGCTATAAATAGAAAGCTGACAAATTCTCCAGAGATAAGGATTCCATCATAAAAATGGCATCATGTATTGATTTAATTTTAATTGGATTTGAAGATAGTGATCCCACTTCCATGTTAACAGGTCTGATGGATTAGAACCTGGTCATTACCTGACTTATTGACTGACAATAAATCCTATTACCCTCTTCCAAGGTTTCTCATGAAACATGGTTCTTTATTGATGATTGGAATGAAAGAAAACTATGTACAAGTCCATATTCACTTTGTTTTGTATTTTGAAAATATGACTACTTACAAAGCGAATTTATACTGCTAATCAATAATAATTATTATCAAAGAAAATTAGGGATCTCTGAAATATTCAAGGTCAATATTCCCTTTAGTGCCTCTAGATCCTCATTACCACTGAATTGTTGATATATCTCTTGAAATGTTCCAATAACTTCAGAAATGATATTTCAAAACATATTCATTTTATTGCATGTATTTAGATAATTTCTTGGTATGGATTTACTTAATTTTGGGGTTGTCCAAAGAAATGCCCCAAAATTAAAGAAGTCCAAATGATATCCACTGTCTTCTTATATTATACTCATTAATTAATCTATAACCTGACTGACACAATTTGGTTCTTATCAAATTGATCTTTGCATGTCCAAGTGAACTCTTTGAAACACCATGACTTAGATCATTACTCACATGGGACAAATGCAATTTGATTCTTATCTAAATGATCTCTGCATGTCCAGCTGAATTCCTTGAAACACCATGGCTTAGATCATTACTCTCTTGGGATGAATGGAATTATTCTTTTTTGTTGTGTACTATTGTCTATATTTTCATTGTACAGTGCTGCATATATTTTTTTTTTAATAAGATTACTACATTATGCTTTCATTTGCAGGAATTACCTCCCTTTAAAAATATTTTTTTTGCTAATCTGATAATTTTTTAAAAGTTTTAATGCCCTAACTTTACTTTAAGCTGCAATTCACATTTCTCAACTGATGCATCAATTGACAAAGTTTGTTGATTTTAGGTCCAAAAAAAAAGAAAAAAAAAAGAAAAAAAAAGGAAAAGGTAATGACATATATTACCATATTATCTAAAGGTCACAGTGACCTTAATGTAGGGTGCAACCCACCTTCTTCTCAAAAATTTGATGATTCCAAATAATTGTCCATTTATGAGCTAGAAGGGTTTTGCCATATCTTCTTAATTATAAAGGTCACAGTGACCTAACTTTATAGTATGACCACAGAAGTCCAAAGTATTATCAATTGTAATAAAAATCCTGAAAAAAAAATTAAAAAATTCACTGTCTTCTATAAAAATGTATATTTGTGTATTTTTATTGATGACGGTGAATAATCCCCCCCCCCCTTCTTTTATTTCAATTTAACTGATAAAACTTTAGACTTCTGTGCTCCTACATAAATAAAGCGTACACAAAACAATCTCCAGTATATATAAAACTGACCCTAGACATACTTCAGTAGATATAAAACTGACTAAAGACAACCTCCAGTATATAAAACTGACCAAAGACAATCTCCCGTACATATAAAACTAACCAAAGACAATCTCCATTATATATAAAACTGATCAGAGGCAAGGCAATCTCCAGTATATATAAAGCTGACCAAAGACAATCTCCAGTATATATAAAACTGACCAAAGACAATCTCCATTATATATAAAACTGACTCTAGACAATACCCAGTATATATAAAGCTGATCCTAGACAATCTCCAGTATATATAAAACTGACCCTAGACAATTTCCAGTATATATAAAGCTGATCCTAGACAATTTCCAGTATATATAAAGCTGATCCTAGACAATCTTCAGTATATATAAAACTGACCAAAGAGAATCTCCAGTATAAAGCCAATCCACAAAAAATCACTTGGAGGTGCATGCAGTAAAAAAAACCCAACCAAACAAACAAAAAAATAAAAACCAAAAACAAACCAAATAAAAAAAAACCCCACACACACAAACTTCAATTTAACAGAAATGAACTTAAATGTAGATCAAAAGATAGAAAGAGAGGAAGACTTGAAAAGACCTGATGGATAAACATCACCTGTGAGGGTAAGAAGTGGGAAAGTACCTGGGGTGTGCTGGTCAGATAAAGGTGTAGGAACACAAGTTGTCCAGCTTCACTAGCCAAGGGTTTTCCATCCAATCCACTTCCCAAGTAAATGGAGTGGATCCTTGACTTCTCAGACTGTGCACATTGTATAGACCATGAAAGACAACTTCTACAACCATTGTTAGTTCCATTTTTCTACAGGAGCATGATTTCTCCTGAGATTGCATTTCATGTACTTTGGTTTTAAATTGAAATTATCATACTGTGACAGTGCAAATATAGCATCTCTATGAAATTACTTCTGTTGATAAGAGAATTAAACTGAGCTAAGCACAGGATTCACTGTAATGATTTCACATTCTAAATTAATACAGAGTTTGTAATTAACGGTAACTATTGTAATGTGATTGGCAATCATTGTCACAACAGCTACACCTGCAGTGCACAATAGTTCAACTGCAAGTTTAATTCGAGGGACACTTTTCAAGTTCGTAGAGTAGGGCGGTCTTTTTAAAACCGCTTGAAATATCAAAATTTTATTTATCTACGACCTTCGAAATATGCTCCGTCTGCCTCAATACACATTTTATACCGATCTACCCATCTACGTAACGCCGCCCGATACTCCTTTTTAGGTATATGTTGCAGACACTGGTAGACCGCACTGCCTATACGACAACGGGATTCAAAACGGTGCCCTGCCAGCATTTCCTTTAGTCTCGAGAACAACCAAAAGTCACAGGGGGACAGGTCAGGGTTGTATGGGGATGATCTAAGACATCGAGCCCAGATTCTTTCAGATATTCCTATAGCGGATTTATGGGCCGGTGCGTTATCATGGAGTAATTTCATGCCGCGGACACCGGTGTGCGGTCTGCGTTTCTGATAGAAATCAACAAGTTGAGTAAGAACACTTTCTTTTTAAAACTTTCCAGTGACAGAACTACCTTTCGGGACTGGAATTTGAAGGACTGGACCTTTCGATTCAAAGAATATCGCATACAACATGCGATTTGATGTTTTGCAACGGCGCGCAATGACAGGTCTGTCGCCCTCAGATGAAACCCAAACCTTAATTTTTAGCCTTAGAATCGGGTTGAAAATGATAGATCCAGTTTTCATCACCTGTAACTATCTCTTCCAAACGACGTGGGTCACATTTATCATATTTTTTTTTATAACTTGCGATGCAAGTCTAACCCGACTTCGTTTCTGCTCGTCAGTGAGCAAATGGGGCACCCAGCGCGCGCAGATCTTACGTAGCCCAAGTCGTTCACGCAAGATCTTCAAATCACTTGACGAATGGATGCCACTTAATTCTTCTGTCTCTTGCACGGTATAACGTGCGTCTTCCTCAATTAACGTTTTCACAGTAGCAACGTTCTTTTCCGTCAAAACGGAAACCTGCCTACCCACTCGAGGGTCATTTCCAATCGACTCCCGACCATCATTAAAACGACGTACCCACTTGCAAACTGGAGCATATTTTAAAACACCATTCCCACAAACCTTTTGCAAATCAGCATGAATTTCCGTTGACGGAAACCCGAGGTGTTCTCGAATCTTACAATATACCCTCTGTTCGGATATTTTTCCATCTATATTAAACGGTCTATTTTACTATAGTGTATAAAACCACGTGTTGAAAATACCCAGCGCAGCGCGCACATGGACCTTGTGCGCCGCATACCGTGATACCGTTCGAGGGAGGAATAATTACGCAAGTTCTGTGTAAAAAATCGTGCAAATTCATAATCGCGTTAAAAAGTTGTAGGCTTACTCTACGAATTTAAAAAGTGTCCCTCGTAGTTCTCAAGTTCCCTAATACCAAGCTACAACACTGTAAATTCAGTAAAAAATAATGCACAGGCTGTAGATCAATTGCCACTGTAACAAAGTAATACACTTTAAAAGGATGAATATTTTTTTTACTACCATTTTTGCATCATTGGTGTACTTTTATTCAAAAACGGGTTTGACACAAACTTTTTTTTTTTTCAGTGGTGGACTGAAGAACCACTGCCTTTCAATTCCAGGTGGACCTTCAAAACTATTTGTTAAGAAAAGAAAACCTTCATTTTATTTACATCATGTCTAATGAAATTCTTTATGATTTATATTCTTAAATACTAATACTGGTCACAAAATTGAGACTATAAAATGTTCATTTAAGGCCAACAAAAAATATACTCCTGTTTCCTGTCACCAGTGAGAAAAAATTGGGTAGTTACATGTATGTAGGGAAAACATTTTTTTTTTCTTCATTTTTTATCTCCAACAGAAATTTTAAAGAAGAAAAATTCAATGAAAATGTCAAAGTAGGAAAAACCAAGCTATAATTTGTTGTTTCAATATTACATCTGTGCCAAAGGCAAAAGTGCAATTGAGGCAAGGAGTGCTCAATCATTACAAAATGACAGTCTTCCAATTTTGAAAATAGAAATCGAAGAGGAGGGTAATGCAAACATGCTTATTTATAGTGAGAGGGGTATGCTCTCTCACCCAACAATGTGAGTGAACAGAGAAAATGAAGGTTCACCTGCACATTTTTATGACGGAAAATTTATATAATTCATTCAAAACCTCTCGTCTGTAAAAGTCTGTGATAAACAGTGGATACTTCTGTAAAAGTCTGTGATAAACAGTGGATACTTGTAGAGTAAGACTGTTCTATAACGAGAGACAACGTGATGCCACTGTTTACAATTGGATCATGCATATATCATATTTGTATGATTCCAGTGAGGTACAGTAGTGTCTTCAGCGAGGCATAGTACATAGTGTCAAAAATGGATTATTCTGATATTTATTCAATGATTTGTCAATGAATGACAGACTCTTTGATGTTTCACTGTTTATATTTCTATATAAACTGTGACACATTTGTGGCCATTTAATCTAATATGTAGAATAGAATACTTCATTCTAAAGTCAGAAATAAAAAACAAATACAGAAAACATTTTCAAATTGACATAAAGCAAACATTTACAATGAGAAGAAGGCAATTAGTCATGGCATAAGTCTTATACGTACAGTATCATTATAATACAAGCATCAAATAGTTTTATGGTCATCATTGTTAGATCATGTGTTTTTGATTTCTTACAGAATAGTTCTCACTAAATGTTTATATAATATTAAAATGGAGATCTTCACTTCACATCATCCATACATTCAAATAAGTCAGCATTTTTAGTAGTATTATTGATCTATTTGGATAAGTTTTAAAAATAATATGTATGCATTTGTCATGTTTCTTTGTTGATTTGGCATGTTTATATAATATTAACATTTGTTGTTTTGGTATTTTTGTATAACATAAACATGTTGTTTTTGGTATGTTTACATAATATAAACATACCCAAACAAAATGGTTTTAGGATTACCAATGAAGATTTTGAGATGTCAAAGGTCTTAACCTTCGGTAAACACCTGTGGAAACAAGGACACTTTAATCTGGATAATCTGGATGCAGCAGATTGGTTGATATTATTAAACTTAGATAACTGTCTTCTTCAAACTGTTGGTATTGATGTTGAATTTATCTAATATTTTTCTGTTCATGTCTTATATTTTAGATATCAATGATTAAAGTTGTGATTTTAAAAAATAATTGTCAAACACAATGTTGTTTAGTGTTTGTGACTATCATTTAAATTTTTATTGTATGATTATTTATTAGCATAAATAAGAGCTACATTGTATTTGTGTTGATACATGTATTATTGTCCAAAGTATCTAATAAAGTAATGCTTTAAGTTTACTGCTTTATCAAAGCCAAGTAACATTTACCCCTGCTCCCCTGAGAGGGCCTCCTAATCATCTTGCATAATAACATCCTTTTGGACTAGTCACTGTTTTGGAAATAGCACTGTATAAGCATATATACATAGTCTGTCATTAGACATAATACTCATACTTTCAGATTATTTCTTTGGAAAGTACCTCTTGTTTAGAATGAGATACATTGCAGTTTGATGCTCATCAAAAACATTCATGAATTCATGAACAAAATAATATATGTGAATTTTTATGCTCCCTTGTGACTTTCCCTTAAGTTTTATGTACCTCCCCCCTCCCCTTCTGAAAGCTCATGAAAAAGTCTAAAAAACAAGATACATTTGTCATTCAACTTTATAGACAAACCAACTTGTATATAGTCAGTCAACTTGTACAGATTTTTATGTACAAGTTAAGCAGTCGTCTTGTGTATAAAAATCAGAGGTATGAAATGACGTGTTTGGCTCTTGGTTTCCACAGGATAGCAAACACTTTATAAAGTGCACTGTCACAACATATCACACGCCCGTCAGGTATTTATTCGTCATAAAAAGACGAGTGTGCATACAAATTCATGTTAACCTTGGTACAAAGATTCTATCTATTTGTTAAATACGACTTGACTTTATAGTACAAAATAATTCATTTCAGAATATGGCTCTATACAGAGTAAATTCATATAACTAATCACAATTAATTTGTAAAATTTTAATTACCAAAGGAGACTTGGGGATTTCTGAAACACCCTTCTATAATAATCTCTTGAATTGCTCAAAAGACGATTGTTTGGGAACTTACTTTTGTCTCATACTGTACAATTTTACCTCTATACCATTCAGAAAATGGTTTTAAAGATAAAAATTACTTACATCATCTTACTCATGAATACATAACCACAACTCCACGCACATACGATTACGAAGGAAATCAAACAATGTAACTAAATCTAAAAACCAAGTATTCCGGAAAGTGAAAAATCATCGTCTGAGTTAAAGGAACAATGTAACGTAACGAAAGTATAATCAGACTAATTTTCACGTATTTTAAGAATGCAGAAATGATTGTCTGACCCCCAAATGCCATGTCACACATCGTATAAAATTTAATTTGACCGGGCTTGGGATTCCCATTTATAGGACCGCTTTGTTTGATATTGATTATATAAACAAAGAATCTTGCAGACGGCTTGGGACTGTCACGGCAATCGTTAGGAAGATTTAGTTAAGCACGGCTAAATCGTTAATAATCTTTGATAGAATAACTCCTGACACTGTCCTAACATTGCATAGGGGCCTACATGTAAAACCGAACAAGATAAAACCAGCTGACCAGTCGACAACTGACGTTTGACCGACACCGCACTGTTGGCTCAGTCTCATTATTTATCATCTTGAATATGGACCTACATCGTAACAGCGCAGAGGTAAGAAAAATTTTATATATATTTATATATATATATATATATATATATATATATATATATATATATTGCTGCTAATTTTGATAAGCAAATATATTTTAAAAAGAAAAAATTCACAATCGCATCAATTTATTTTAATAGTAGAAAATCTACTTTCTGAGACATTTTATTTTTTATGATCAGAAAAAAGTTACCTATAACATTGATAATGTATTTATCAAACAAAAGTTTGTCATATTTGTATTAATACAAAAGTTTGCTAATTTTTTTTTTCAATTAGAAAGAATGCACAGACGAGCACTTATTTCATAAAAGTTTTCAGATTTTTTCTTTGACAATTGATAATTCATAGCTCTAGCAAGCTATTTCCTATATCATGATAAGTTGGGGTTTTTTTTGTTTGTTTGTTTTTTTTTGTTTTTGTTTTTTTTTTTGTATGAATTTGCAGTTTCTAACACACTATACAAAAAGGCTGTATTTTTAAAGCTGGCAATTTGAAATGTAACTGCTGTCTTCAGTCAATAAAATGTTTCAGAAATATCAAACTTTATTTCTTTAAATGTTTTTTAACACTTTACAGTTAAATAGGAATTTTTTATTGTTTGACTAACAGTGTGTTTGTGTGTGTTTGCTGATGCATACACAAGTGTAATTAATTCTTGTTGTTAGATTTCAAATCTTGGAAATAAATTTGGCCTTCTTTGTTCAATAAAGTCACCCTAGCATCACCTGGGGATATACAAGTAGCCTTAGGAACCTTATGTTAATCATCAGGCATACTTGTAATCTAATGGCACATTCATGCAAGCATGTTATTATATAACCATGCTGTTAAATAACCATGTTATGATATAACCTTGTTCTTATCTAGCCATGTAATTATATAACAGAGCTGAACAGTATTGATGCATATCTGTTTGCATTTAGTAACATTGATATTCTTATCTATGTTCTTTCATAATGCTTGATATGTTCCTAGTGAGACCATCTTGGATTAATAAACTGTCTGATTATATAAAAATGGATTACATAATTACTGTACTGTGTTATAAATGACTAACTCCCATTTAATTTTTGGTGCTAGTACAGTGCACTGCAACTTTTATCAATGAAATCGGTCATGCTTTGATTTTAAAATTTCTTAATTTTGAAGTTTGCATACATGTGATTTCTGATACATCATTGGGAAGACTCATGGATTGGGGTCCTTAAAACTTCCTCTGGCAGGAGAGAATGATCTCATAATTTTTTGTTGATGGTAATTGAAGTGATGATAAAATATGGAAGAGATTAAGTATACCTTCATAAAAGCATTGTAGTTGGTCTTAATATATTTAAAAAGAACCCAACAACAGTAAAATGGTTTTATTGAAGTTTAAGAGTCTTGTTATCTGACCTGCAATCTTTTACTAATTTCAATTTTTGTGCATTTGGAACCAAAATCTCAAGGACTTACAAACTTTGTATAAAAAGACATAATCAGTATATAATACAGGTGTGTGCACATAAGTCATGGGGTACATGAATGTAAATAATTTCTATAGCTCTTCCTGTAAATATAGAAATCTTTATACAGTTCTACATTGCTTAACATATCAAGGATCAGAATTATAAATTCATCTAAATAAATGAAAATATGCATATTTCTTTACATATTTGTTACTGTCTTGTCTTGTAATGATAAATTTTGGTAAAAACATCAAAGGAATAGTTTCCATCATGATTACAGAGTCACCAGACTAATTTTCCTTGCTCTTTGTTTTATAAATAAAAATTCAATGCAGAAAATGGTCTTTAAAGAAAAAGGTGTCTGAAAGAGGATCACTAATATGAAATGCATTATTCTTCAGAGCAGAACCAAATGTGAAAATAAAAATACTTTCCATTTTAAAAGGCATATTGTGTGAAATAAATTGTGGCACTTTTTCAAATTTTGATTGTCTTATTTCTGTGTTTTATATATATATATATATATATATATATATATATAGTGTGTGGGTTTTAGTCAGTTGAGTCTGACAGCTCCAATGTCATTTGCATAGATTGTATCTGATAAAGAATTTTTTAATGTGTTGAACACTTGAATGAGACTCTCTTATTTGTGATATATATATTTAGATGGTGACCTAAATGACTTATGGTCCATTTCTATTAAATATTTCAAATGTCACTGACCTACTACTAACTATGAATTTGCATACCAGTTTTTTGTCCAGAGGACAAGAATATAAAAATCTCCATAAACAAATTGCTAAAATGATGCAATTAGCTCAGAACGTTTGTGTACTTTATAGTTAAATTAGAGCAGAATATTGTTATTGCTAGTTAGGTCCATTAGCTTGGGATAGAGGCTTTGATCTCCTTTGTCTGGGTGGAGGGTATTTAAAGAACAGCTTGTGGTAAAACTTATATAATCATGACACTTCCTTTGAGTTCTTGTTTGTCAATTGTCTGGTAAATAATTCCCAAAGTGTGTCATTGTGTTTATAATGTAACTGGTATAGTATTGACTGACTGACAGTGAATGGAAATGTGGATTTAACTCTCTCAGATTTACTAGGATTCAGAAACATTATGGTAAAAAACAAATGTAGTGGACAGTATCTATTTTTTGTATATTACATTTTATTGTTAAATTTATTTAAAACCAATTGTTCAAGTTTTTGTTTGTTTGTTCTGAACTTCACCATGATTTTTATTTGATTTGAATATATTTTATTGCATAGATTTGTAAGAGAAAGATTAGACACAAGTTTTTAGAATGCCCTCTCAGATAATAATCAATTATACAATTTAATAATGTTCAAGAAATGAAACAATGGTATCAAGGGTCAAAATATGATTATATTGATTGCATAAAGCAAGTATATAACTAATCATGTCAGTAAATATTCATGTACAAAACATAATATAATTTGTATGTAGTACAAACAAAATAATTCACTATGTTAAAGAGTAGTTAGTAGGATGATGTTAGTCTAAACACTTCTAAGATTTTAAAGAATTAAGTTACTGTGTCTACAATAAGTGTCTGTAATTTGGCCCATATGGTGTCAGTAGTAACTTGAACTATTACAGATTTATTCGTAATGCTGTGTGTTACATGTAGGTTGGGTGGTCTGAATCATGAATTTTGAATTTGAGTTGATATTTGGTGTAATATAAGTATTTTTTATTCACTGTATTTAGAGATGTATATTAATTAAACCAAACATTCAGCTTTATCCTAATCTGGCATATATTTTTTTTTTTTATTTATTTGGGTGTAACTTTCAGTAACAATGTTGCTGACCAGACAGAGATTCTGTCTGTGACCTGTAGAAATTTTTGTTGTGTATGAATTGACAATGCATGAAGTTCTTGTACATGGTTATGAAGAAAATCCATATTGAATTTATTTGTACATTTACATGTCACTGCCCTGTGAATGTTGTCTATATGTTCTGTATGCTTGTAATTGGGGCAAGCTCCATGTTCCACAAGTCTAGTGTTAGTTTTTTATGAATTACCATCAATATTCCAGCATACAAGGACAGAACACCACTTTGACATCAAAATTGAACCTCCCAGCTCCAAGTCAAAATTCTGGGAGGAGCTGATTTCAATACTTAGGAAGATCCTCGACTTCTGTCTCAACTGTATAACCTGTGGCTGCTACAAGAGACGTAAAGAAAAAAAACTGTCAGAAGAGTATGGAATGATTTTATTGGATAATGAGAAACAGGCCGTACAAAATCTATTGCTCTACCTGGAGAAAGGTAGGAAAAATTCTTGTTTCTGTAACTGCTAATATGAGTTCATATTTAAAACAATGAAAATATTGTTTTTCTTTATTCTATATTTTACATAACTCATAAATGATAGATTAATTGTTTTATCTGAAAGCAAATTATAAAAAATACTTTTAACATTTTTAACATTTTTATATTGACATAATGTAGATCTGGATATTTTTCTTGTAACTGAATTTTGATCAATATTGTGTGTCTGGTAGATTCTGAGCCACAGACCCTTTAGTTCTTAAAATGAGAAAAATTGGATAAGACATTTTTTCCCCCAAAGAGTTGAAAATGTTATAGAAGTAGGAGATTCATGAAAATAATTTTTGTAAAAAGTAAGTTTACAGTTAAAATGAATGAATATTATTTTTGCTTAAATGTTATCAAGTCTCTCTTGGTTGGGTACAGAAAATTTCATTAAAAAAAAAAAAATAGCATGACTGTATATATTATTGTCAGCTAGTTTAGAAGGTAACCTCATTATAAACAATTTCTAAAATTGAAATACCAGTGAAAAGTTTGACAAAATTGATGAATGTACCCATACATATGTCCCAAAATGTTTAACTCATTGTCATTGTCTGGCATTTTTCAGGTGGTAGTTTATTTAATTGTTCTTTATAACTTCAAAGCCTACTAATCTTTTGTAAACTTACAGTCAATTAACTTTCCAATTGCCATGGTGATGGCAACAGCTCAGTTATGTAAACAAAGAGATTAAAGCTGCCTCTGTACAAAAAATTGTCAATGGATTGTAATGAACTTAATTGTCTGATTAAAAGGTTTTATCAGTAAGCCCCTGAGCAATATCTGACACTCTGACATGAATCCACCCAAGCTGTGAATATGGCAAACAAACACATAATGACTATGAATGATAATAGCCTTTCAAGACTACCTGGGGTGTTAGGACTCAATATCTTAAAGTATTAGAAAAGCCTAATTCCTCTTTTATTTCAAAAGATAAATCATGTGAATATTTACTGTAATTTGTGAGTTCTGGCATCTACAATGACACAATTCTTAATTGTAATCAAATCCAGCTCTTTTTTAGTGAATGTTTACCTTTCAAGAATCAACACAGCTTAAATTGGACAAACAAAATTTTTCTAACACATTTATATATCTATGGCTTAAATGTAAAGTTTGTTCAGACTTGTGCTTTGTGTTTTGAAGAAGAAAAACTGCATGAAAAATCGTCATTTTACATCTGAGTACTAAAAAAGGCAGTAAAACTTCATGGTTATGAAGTTATAATTGATGCCATATTGACTACACTGAGAATTACAACTGAGTTCTTACTTACACAAAGTCACAACTAATTTTATAATAAATACAAATGTAGATTTTTGTAGAAAAATAGCTAGAGTCCTTATCATATATAGTCCTTACATAAAATAATTTTGAAATAATAAATGAATTTTCAGTTGCTGTTCATTGAAAACATGTGTAAATACCTATGTATATTAAAGAACTTGAAAGGTGACTTTTTCTTATATGATGATTGATATCAGCTTCAGTCATTAAAAAAAAGTTATTTCACTTTTTGGCACCAAACTAAATTTTCCAATATTATAATCGCAGAATAAATTTTTTATACAACAATTTAACCCAGTCACAAAATTAAATTGCTGTTAAAGATTTCCTTATGCCTGTATATATGGTAATTATGTAAATCATTATATTGATGTATAGTTTAGCTCATATATTGTTAACTGCTTCTCTAACCATAAATTTATCATTGCTCTACCTGTTTTATGTATTGATCAATATCTATCTGTTGTTTAGTTCAATTTAAAGCAATATTAGCTCTAACTCTGAAAATGTTATTTTGTTGTAAAAATGTGCTATTATGATAGTTTTGTATGTAACTTTAACCATAATCAATAACAGAATTAAAACTAAGTTTTATAATTTAGGAAAATGGATATGATAAGAATTTTGGTTCTATTAAATATAATAGCATTATATATAGAAATCAGTTTTTGTACAGAAAGATGATAAGGTAATTTTGCTTCCTTTAAAGTCTCTGAATAGATTTTATAACACAAATACTGATTAAAAAAAATATATGTACCTTGATTTTCTGTCACTGAAATAGTAAATCATAATTTACAACAAAAATTTCTAATACCAAAATGATAGGTAGTATTGCCTTAACCATTGTCTTCATTGTAGCATTTTGTTTAACAACTTGAAATGTCAATAACCACTTGTGGAAACATCAGCCTGTGTTTATACTTAAATTTCTTCACAGCTGCAAATGCAAAAAAATTTTGATCTGTTTTATCTCCATATTTTCAGATGAGAAGGCTGACCCAGTGCTGGCCAAAGAACACATTAGAGCCCTGAGCATTCTGACCTTCTCTGATAATGTTGAGCTTCAGAGATCAGCTGCACTCTGTATGCAAGAAATCAGTGAAAGAAGTATGTGTCTAAAACAATTCACCTGAGATAAAGGGAACATTCCTAAGAATTTCATTAAGATCACCCTTCATGAATATTTTCATTCGTTTCAGAGGGTTTTCCTTCTGATGAACTGAAACATTGTTTATACATGTATCACTAATTATCTATTTTTTAAAAAGCAAACCATTTAGAATATATATGCATTTGAGCTTTTGTTTTCAAAGGCCTTTGTTTTGATGATTTTAATGATTTTCATATGTTGATTAGAAATGGCACAAGCTGCATGTACTGATAATGTGCATTACAACTCATTTTCAGTTCAAACTGAGATGACAGAGGACTTTGCACGACCTTTGATTGAACTGATCCAGTGCAAAGACCTACGGGTCCAGAAATCTTCCACGCTTGCCGTCAGTAACTTTTGTGTGTTAGGGGCAGGTAAGTCATTCTTGTATCTTCTATTAGTCTGCCTACATGAAGCTGAAATAAATTTCTGTGTCATGGATGCTGTATCTTGATTAAGTGCTGATTAACTCTGTTGGTGACTAACTTCAAGCTTTGTGAAAATTTATCATATGAAAACAAAGTCCTCTGTGTATTAATTGACTTTTTCTCAATCATTTAGAAATGGTATAGATAACCAGTTGCAATGAACTGGAAAAATTGCACCAATTTGGGAAAAATTTCCTGAGCAGTCCTGACACTTGTCTCAGAAAGACCCTATACAGTTCATATAGCTAGTGTGTCCTGCTGTTTATTCAGTTATGGTCACTCCATACTTGCATTATTATGTGATAAAAATATAGAAAGTGTCTTAATTTCCATGTATTAGAGTTAAGGCTTGTTAGTTATCAAATAAGGTGTATAGGTCATCACACTTTTTAAGATGCAAGGCACACATAATACTGAAACATGCAATATAATCAACACAAAAAATAAACAGTAGTTTTGAAATTCCACAAAACTGGTTATAACAATATACATAGTAGTATTCTTAACAATTTCATAAAACTGTTTCTTTACAAAAATATACAAAATATATGTGAAAAATAAAGGAAATCTATCACATAATGGACTTGATAAAGAAATCAATGAAAACAAGAGTTAATGCCCTTGGATTCAATATTTTGTAACATATTGATTATTCATAGATAACTTACAAGTGTGAAATATCTTATATTTAACAAGGTATTTTATGCCCACCCCTTCCCTCCACCCCCACCCGGAATCAAAGATTTGGGGGCATTCACTTTTTGGCCTGTCTGTGGCAAAAAACTTCAACCTTGGTCATATCTTTAATACACCATAAAAGATAGAGCTTTCATATTTGGTATGTGTATTTCTTGGCAAGACTTTTCCATTGAAAAAGGAAAAGACTCCAACAACAAAATTTATGTTCCAATGATATCATGTATAAATCTAAATAAATCATCTTGTGATGTCACATGAGGTTGGAATTACTTTACTCTTCATGCATATTTTTGATTCTGTTCATAGGGTTTTTTTGGCTTTTGTTGTTTTTTTTTTTTTTGGTTTTTGTTTCATATTGATGTACAAAAATATTGTTTGGAAATTTATCTACTTTTAAAAAAGCAAACCAATTAAAATATGTGTTTGAGCTTTTATTTTGATGATTTTAATGATGATTTTCATATGTTGGTTAGAAAATGTCTCTTACCTTACACAATATCTCCAATAATTTGTTTTGGACACTGATCACATGAAGACATTTATATGTTGAAGGTTTTAAAGAGATATTTGATGAAATAACTTGTCTTTTGTACAAATTCATTACCATGGTACTTGATGGGACAAGTGTCAGAAAAAGACACCTATACATTTTGAGGCAAGAAGTTCAAAGTCTCAAAGAGAAAATGACTTTGAACTATTCATCCTAAAGACTAAATTGGACATTGCTGGTATAAGCTTACAGTGCAGTTTTCTAGTTGTTCACATTTGAAAGTTGATAGAAACTTGGACTCAGTTTGTCATTGGGAATGTTAACTTTTTGTAACATTTAACAACCTTAGACTGCATTAAAAAAAACCTATTTAATTATATGATATAGTAAGTAAACATGGAGCATAAAGAGAAAAAATGTTAAATGAATGGAAATCCTGGCATGTTCAAAAGAGAAACTATAGTGGAGGTTAACAATCTTTACTCAGGCTTAAGTTTATCACTGAATAAACAAACTAAATCCAATGTCCTGAAGTGTAAAACATGATTTTGTGGTAAGTTTCTAGCAGATCTACATCAGGGTCTATAAAATTTGTATAATACAAAGAAACAGAAAAACTGAATTCCATCACCTGAAGGAGTGCATCAGGTTATTTCAGCTTAAGCAATGAACACAATGTGTATTATTAGGTACAAAACAAGTTAACATCTTGGGGTGTTTAATGACTGTTACAATATGTGCTGTTTTGAATTTAAATTCAGTAGGACTGTGATCTGTTTGCTTTAGGACAATATCATTACCTCACATTTGTAAAGTTTTAAGAAGATACAAAAAAATTTCAAGATCTATTTATATTCCAAGGGGCAAAGGGAAATTAATACAAATTAATGTATGGTATACTACTGGTACATTGGGCCATATGTAATTGATAATACATGTTTGTGAACTGGTTTTAACAAGGGCAACAGTTTGGTCCAACACAGTTTGTCCTTAGAAATCTGTTCATAAATGTTCTATCTTTAACTGAATTTGCTATGATTATAAATTTTCTCTTCATGCAGATTTCATTTATATCTAGCTTCTAAAGGATGTGAACCTGCATGCTTATAAACATGTCCAGAATATTCTCAATCATGCTTGGTATAATTGTATGTCTAGATGCTAATGCAATGTGAAATCACTGGTCCAATGTTTTTAGGTCACCTGAGTCACTCATAGGTCTTCATCCATCGCCATCGTGCATCTACATTGTCTGTTAACAGTTTTACATTTTTAATTTCTTCTTGAAAATTACAAGGCTAATTGTTACCATTTTTGAACAACTCTATGATGAGAGAAATATAAATTGTGAAATTTATGACCTTACCATCCCTGGGGCCTCATGGGTGGCGTCAAATATGCTAAAAATGCTGTATTTTCAAAAATCTTCATCTCTACTCCCATACATGTGAGAGTAAAACTAAATGCATGTTTATAATTTCCATAAAGTCCTCTATCAAAATTGTGAAATGCATGGCCCCTGGGTCAGAGGTTCAGGTTATAGGGTGGGACAAATATGGGTTTACAGTGAACATTTATTAAATCTTTAAAAAAAATCTTCTTCTCTACTCCCATGTGTATTTGAGTAAAACTAAATGCATGGTTATGATAGCCATGAAGCTTTCTACTCAAATTGTGAAGTCCTGGGTCAGGGGTTCAGGCCCTAGGGTGGGTCCAGTATGGCCATAGAGTATAAAAGTGTATTTTGAAAATTATATCTTGTTCTCTACTCCCATATACATCTGAGAAAAAAAACTAAATGCATGATTTTGATGTACATGAAACTCTCTACCTAAATTGTGAAATTCTTGACTCCTGGGTCAAGAGTTAAGGCCCTAGGGTGGGGTCAATATGGCCATACAGTGAAAATGTATTAAATCGTCTCTACTGCTATATATATTTGACTAAAACTGAATGCATGATTATGATGTCCATGAAGCTTTCTACCTAAATTGTGAAGTATGTGGCTCCTGGGTCAGGAGTTCAGGCCCTTGTGCAGTGCCAATATCGCCACACAATGAAAATGTATAAAAATAATTAGGGAATGTTAAAATGATTTATATGCTTCAAATTTCAATTTTCCCATCATTGTGATTGAATAGGAATTGTATGTATTTTGAAAGATCATAAACATGTGTACAGAAGATTCCATAATGAGGCTTATATGGAAATGTGAGACTCCCTGTATGGGCTGTGATACTTAGGTGGGCTGTTAAGTCCTGTGAGTCTCTTGTTTAATGTTGGACAGATTAGTCCAGTATCTTTTTTTATCAGGCTTGTAAATATAGTAGAGAACAGTAACTAGGAGTTTTTGTACTTTTTCTTGTATGGTTTTATATCAGAAATAGCAGTGTTTTTAAACTAGTTTGAAGATTGTTATGATTACAGAGGTTTTAGATGGAAAATTTCAAATACTTACAAGTCTTATTTATTGACTTCAGTGATCAGATTTTTTTAAACATCATAGTTATGAGACCATTAATAGATAATACTGAATTTTATGACTTATTAATGCAAATCAGATTTTTCATGTACCATGCAGTAGTTATCTTTAAAGAAAATCTTAAGAAGATTAAAAAGCTGTGTTCTTTTTTATTTGATTTTTTTTCAAACTGTTTATATGAATTCCTTTGTTTCCATTTTGATAGCAATATACTTTTAAAACATTGGTGTACATGTATGCATGGCTAGAACTGGTATATATTGAATAATAAACATTTTGTTACTTTGTCTTGTAGGCAGTGTTCTTTTTCACCAGAATTAGTTCTTTTTCACCAGAATTCGATTTACTTCTATTTGTTTTGACAATGTCTGCAATGTTTCCATTCAATGGTAGCAATTTGATCTGTCAAAGTTTTCATTTTTTTCCCCCTGTATATTAAATGTTCAGCTTTAGTATTAATATTGCACTAGTAGTCAGCATGGACAACATATGTTTAGTATATTAACAACATCTATTGATAAAACAATGAAATTAAACAAAGAAAGTCACATGTGCGGTTTGTTCGGTGGTGAAATCTTTTTCTTGTGACACCTGGTCATCATTTCTATAATCAGACGAGGCTTCTGTACGAAGGTTGTGTTAAAACTTCAGACATCTGTTGCCTGTAGCAGTCATAACATTGTGAATGCTTTAGCAGTTAAAAGTATACTTTTGTATCACTAGTTTAAACGTTCAGTTAGAGAATTACTGCCGTTATATAAAAAGGGAGCAATTTGTATAGAGTCAGCTCACACTGATGGAAGTTCAGGGTCATTGAACGATACAGATACATATGTCTGGACACTGAGTCTGAGAACTGTTCTGTACAATTGTATACATAAGTGTAATAATGCCTTCAAATTAGATCAAATTATAGATATTGTGTTATCTGAATAACAAAGACGTTTAAATGGGTATATTAAGGTGAAAACTAACCCTTGGCTCTATGTAAATATTGTCTTACTGTGCATCCTGTAACTTGTTTGATGATTTTGACTGTGTGGACTGATGACTAGTAGGATATAATAAACTTTGTGGGTATTTTATTGGGGTGATTGATTGTGTGGCTGCTGTTCACTTATAAATGTTCAGATGGTGACATCGCCTTGTCAACTGATGTCGCCAATACTAGCCTTTTTTTTTTTTTTTAATGCAGATATAGCCTAAATTATTATGACGACACGGCAATTTCTTCACTCTTCACATTCAAGATCTTTGAAATGAAAGAGAAGAGTAAAGTGAAGTTTTATGTAAAGAAGCTTGGCATGTATACCAAGATAAAGAAAATGCTTAGTGGTGGAGTAGATCAAGGAAAAACTGTCATGTGTGCAGACAATGTTAATGAAAAAGATCTTCTTTTTTTTACTTTATTGTTATCACTTAATCCCTGAGGGATGCTTAGCTTTTCCATCCAGAGTGTTATATCTCTGTGAATCTTGTAATTTTTTATGCAAAGCCTAGCTGATTCGAGTAACAGTTATTTGAATGAAAAAAAAAAATGTTTATTTGCATAAATTATGAGTCACATTAGTATGCCTTTCAGCAACTTTTTTTTTAAAATATCTAATCACATCATAAAAAGTAAAATAGATAAAAAACATCTTTACAAAACAAAATACTCAGAATTCTAATATGAAACATGGCTTCAAATTATCTAAAGTGAAGAGTTTGATTTGAACTTGACACATGCAAAAGGAAGTTCATTTTTGTTGACAGAAATTGTCAATTCTCAGTATTAATGTCCTAAAAGCTTAAATTGACATATACAAAAATGTCCTTTTATATTTTTTTAAATTAGATGCCAACAAAGAAATCCTGGTTAAGTTTGGAATACTGGATCCATTGGTTAAACTGCTTCATTCCAAAAATACGGAGGTGCAGTGCAATACCTGTGGCTGTATGACAGCTTTGGCCACCACTGGTAAGTATTTAGAAACATAAAGGCTTTGAATTCAAAATATTATCATACATATCCTCTACTTTCCATTCACAGCAGGGTTTTTTGTGTGTTATATCTCCTTAAAGTTACATATATTACAGATTATTTTGTTATTTTTATTTTCAAGAATATTCCTTAACCTCTCCATGTGAGTGAAAGATTCTTGGGTGGGACGTTAAACAATATATAATCATTCAATCAATCTTAATGAGATTTCCTACTGATCAGCTTCAGTTCACTTTTCCATTAGATGACTAAGGTCAAGTTCATATGTAGAAAAAATCTATTTCATAAGGTTACTATGAATATTATCTGGAGTTCTGACAACTGTTGTTGTGAATCATGCACATCTGCTTCATACTTAGATATTTTATTGAAAATAGATGCTGGTAGCAAACTGGCAACTCAACTTTATGACAAACGGGATGATAAATTTTTTGATCATCAACTTCCCTTATCTATAAAGCAATATTTCAGTATCACCTGTATATGGTGTTTACATCTCTCAACTGATTCGATACACAAGAGCTTGTACTGCATATGTTCAATTTTTAAGTCAAGGCAGACTACTGACAAAAGTTGATGTTACAGGGGTTTGTACTGTCTTGTCTAAAGTCAGCATTTCGTAAATTCTATGGTCATTATAACCAATCTAGGATGCCAGTACAACTTTTCATTGGGTCAGATACTGTCTGATGTGTTTCATACCAATTGTTAGGTAGTTCTTTACACACTGATTCTGACTGCAGATTACTCTGTTTACCTGATCAAGATATAGGGTGCATGGCGGGTGTGACGGGTCTACAGGGGATACTTATTCCTCCTAGGCATCTGATCCCACCTCTGGTACAGTGTATGTCCAGGGGACCGTATTTGCCCATCTCTCTGATATGTATTTTCTATAGGAATTACAAGATTGAGTATTGTTCATTATCTTAGCCTTTTCATACTGATGTAAGACTGCAACTTTAATTTGCTATTTGCATTATAATTTAGTCTAGACCTGTTTATGTGAAACTATCACTTCGTGTACTAAATCCTGAACTCTGTAAACAAACAATTGATCATATTGCCAGTACAGAAGACTATCGGTGCATAATAATTTAGAAGCTTTTTAAAAAAAATTTTTATTCATATTTATATTAATGCTAAGTTGAATGTACTTTTCAGAAGATTTTATCAGATAAAGGAAAATATATTTTTCACATCAATTATTAAACTTGTTGAGGTTTGGTACAAACATGAAAAGGAAAGATTTTAGATTATTATTTTTTATGGAGTAGGAAGTATGTAAAAATATGATAACTAGGTGAGATACAAGATTTGTTTATGCATATGTATGTGACATAATGATGATAAAGAAAAAAATGTTTTATGCACTGATAAAAAATTCTATAAAAAATAAATAAATGTTAAGGACATTATTCATAATAAGAACCTCTGCCTGTTTCTAGGTAGCAAGTCTGCCCCAGGTATTACTGTAAAAATAGAAAGTTCATGATACATGGAATTGTAGTGCTTCTCAATCACTATGTTGAAGACAATTTATTTAGGTTGAAATACACAAATACACAAGGTTGAAAGTTTTTATGTAGGGTGGGTGGGGCAGCCCTACTACTAATTTCTTATTGTTGAATGGGATGATGTTTGTTCTGAGAGTATTTTATATAGACATGCTTTTTTATGAAATATTTTTATCACAGTTAACAGGTGAAATGGCTTAACTTTCTGTTGATTTAAATTCTGTTACAGAAAAATGTATTTATATTCAAAGCACCTGATCTTGACTCAAGTGATTTACATGTATTGTGATTGAAAAGTACATATATTTTATTTTTAGTTTTATTTTTAAACTTCATTCTGGGGCACATTAGCTACAGACACCGTTAGATATCATTAAATTCATAATCCCTGTATCCTTAAGTACACAGTTAACCATAAATTGTTCCATTTACAAGCACCATTGCACCCGAGGACATTTTGTTTGTGTCATATAAGGACAATGAACTTTATTCATTTCTTCAAAGACAGTTTCACTCTGTAACGATGACATGAATGAAAGATAGAGTACACATAACTTTTGATGCTTAAAAGCTATGAAGAAAAACTCATACAATTAAGTGACATAGGGAGTGTGTCAAATTAAAACAAGGGATGTCTATGTAGAAATAATGCAAAATATTTCAATATCACATTAAACCAGTTAATGGTCAATGAAATTGAGGGAGAATAATAACATGTTTGTGGCCAAATATATATGTGGGTCTGTTGTAAAATATTCATTATACTCCATCTCTATTGGAAATCTCAAGGGAATTTTTATTAAAGCATGTTGATTAGTTGCTGAAACATCCACACTTTGAACTAAAAATTCAGTTAGAGTTTTACTTAGAGTCATTCTTAAAACTTAAAAAAAAAAATTCTTTAAATCACATGAGATATGGTAATCATTATTTTGTCCTATGAATAACTAGAGCAGACTGGGCTATGATGTCTGTAAGTATATAACATAATGAAACTGTTCATTTTTAATTCTCTTTTTCCTTTTCAGATGCTAATAAGCATGCTATTGTGTGTTGTAATGCCATCACGCCTCTGATGCATCTGATGGGTTCCAAAGATCGACGTGTGAAGAAAAATGCTGTAGGGGCCTTACTGAACTTAACACATGCACGTATGTAAATTACAATTATTTCCCGGCTTGTACAGATATGATATAATTTTTGTATAATGATCTATCATGACCTGTCTGATGGATTCCAGGAAAGACAGTAAACATTATGTCCTACAGAAACACAGATAATACAGTGTATCTACAATATACAGAAACACAGATAATACAAAGTACAGTGTATCTACAATATACAGAAACACAGATAATACAAAGTACAGTATATCTACAATATACAGAAACACAGATAATAGAAAGTACAGTATATCTACAATATACAGAAACACAGATAATACAAAGTACAGTATATCTACAATATACAGAAACACAGTTAATACAAAGTACAGTATATCTACAATATACAGAAACACAGTTAATAGAAAGTACAGTGTATCTACAATATACAGAAACACAGATAATACAAAGTACAGTATATCTACAATATACAGAAACACAGATAATAGAAAGTACAGTATATCTACAATATACAGAAACACAGATAATAGAAAGTACAGTATATCTACAATATACAGAAACACAGATAATACAAAATACAGTGTATCTACAATATACAGAAACACAGATAATACAAAATACAGTGTATCTACAATATACAGAAACACAGATAATACAAAATATAGTATATCTACAATATACAGAAACACAGATAATACAAAGTACAGTATATCTACAATATACAGAAACACAGTTAATACAAAATATAGTGTATCTACAATATACAGAAACACAGTTAATACAAAATATAGTATATCTACAATATACAGAAACACAGTTAATACAAAATATAGTGTATCTACAATATACAGAAACACAGTTAATACAAAATATAGTATATCTACAATATACAGAAACACAGTTAATACAAAATATAGTGTATCTACAATATACAGAAACACAGATAATACAAAATACACTGTATCTACAATATTCAGGAACACAGATAATATGAAGCAAAAAGTATGTGGAATTTTAATGAAAATATGGTTCAAGTATGATTCTTCTTTTAAAGAACTTATAAATATGAATAATTACTATTACAAATAATTCAGGACATGATACGTTTATGGTAGTTTAATCAAGGCTCACGCTGCCCATGCGTTTGTCACATTTTGCGATTTTTGAGTATTCTGTAAAGCACTTTTTGTACTCTTTCTTACATAATATTATGACATTTTACATAAGATGTTGGCTTGTGCAGCATCTGTGTTTATGTGTTTTTAGGAAGGTAATTATTGTAAAATTTTAGTTCTTTGTCACATATTATGGTATTTTTATGACGACCTATGATCCTCAAAATCCGCCACAGCTGGGACCATTGTGTTTCACTTTGTCCTTAGATCTTTTTAATTGTAGGGATGAGGTCTTTTTAATTGTAGGGATGATTTTGATGTCATGGGCTCACTTGGTTTTATGCAGATAAAAGATTAATGAAGTCTCTTTTTATAAATTTAGTCAATAATCTTGTCACCCCTTCCCCTCAAATGCTGCAAATTCATGCATTTGCATTTTGTGTAAGAGATGTCAAATACAGCTACATACTAGAAATAATTGTCAGGAATTGTAGTTACAAATCACTGTTGAGATCAGTTACCCTAGATAATGATAAATTTCTTTAGTATCCCACCACAGTGCAATATGATATATCATAGCTATATAATGACAAATCTCAGGTGTTTTTTCAACTTTATGGACTTAGTCATTTTCTTTTAGATTTTGTAATGAGAGACTACTACATAAGTTTAGGAGAGGGTATAATGAAATCATCTGCCCATTTGTCTGTGGATATGATTTTGTCAAAGATATTTTTCAAGAGACTAGAGCATGGATTTCCTAAAAATCTGTACACTCTTATGCAGCAGAGTTCCTTTTCATGCCAAAAGGATGTGCTTATTTGTCAATGAGCACAAATTCATTATTTTCCACCATCCAATGTGCCCTGTGTGTGTGGGAGGGGGGGGGGGGGGGTTAGTCCTGTTAGAATAGTTCTAGTTCAGCTCATTTTTTATTTTTGGCAACAGTCCAAATAGGGGAATTAAATACTGTAGGCTTATTTAAATTTGCCCATCACCCCAAAGTGGTTTAAAAATGTTTTGGGACAAACTTAAAATGGAGAGAAATCATATTTTTTTTAATGCATGTCTTGTTTTCCATCCAGAGTCCAGCAGGAATGAGATGGTAAATCAGGGAGCCATTCCCATCCTTGTAGAGATGACCCACTCATCAGACACTGACATACAATGCTACTCTACAGCTACACTCGGTAACCTTGCTGTCAATCCAAAACACAGAATGTTGATGACGTCTGTGGGAAATTTCGATCTTATAAAGCAACTTGTCAAACTGCTGTCTTCAAAGAATGACAAGGTAAATGTTTCTTTTTGTGATATGTACTGGAGAATTGAGCAATCTATTGGTAGTCCACACAGGACACACTTTGGTGCTATCTCCTAGAACAGATTGCCTTGTTGCATCAATAAAGACAAATATTTATTTGAATCAACAAGTTCCATAAACACGGCACATGGTAATGGTGAGATACACACATTGCTAGTTATGGCCGCATGTTACATTTACATGTACAAAGAATCAAAAGTTGTAGGTCCAGGGGATTATCTGAAGTACTGACCTTAAATATTAGGGAAAACTGGTGGCCTTGTGTGAGCACAAGTGTCAATGTCCCAAACTGAGACACCATCTACCATCTGTGACCAAAAGGGATGGGTCATACCATGGATGCTTTGATTAGGCTTGGTACTAGTGATATCATGTTTATACAGTAAAATAAGCTAGAAACTTTGGTCAATTAAGCTGGATTATTTGACATTGAATTCAAACAATCTCCATTATATATAGACACCATATATTAGGTATTTTCTGCAGTTGTCCATTATTTGGAATTTTGCAGATAAAAAAATTCGCAAAAATTACAAACAAAATATTCTATACAACAAAATTAGGATGTTATCTACTTGCATCATTATAATGCAACAACAGAAGTTGGAAATGCAGAATATAATTTGCTACCTTATACTATAGGGATTAAATCACAAAAATTTCCAACAGCAAAAATACCCATTATACAGTATTAATATATACACCAGACTGTCATCAAATTTTGTAAAAAATAATGATATAAAAATGCTTCAAGATTTCAGTGGCAGATCTAACTAGTGAAGTTTCACACACACACACTCACACACACTTTGGTAAAAAAAAAAAAACAACCAAAATTTCTATTAAAAAATGACAGTGAGTCTGCCATTTTGGGGTTTTCATTCTTCTCGTTTTTGGCAGTAAAGGTACCTGTCTTTATAAATTTCTGTATCCATCACGGCAATGAATGCAATTATCTAAGTTACTCTAAAAAACAATTAAATGAAAAATAACGACAATGAGAGATTAAGTAGGTTTACAATTCTACTTATTTTATGAAGAGATGTGATATATACAAGTTATTTCTGCTTTGATTTATTTGCAGGTAAAATGCCATACATGTCACGCACTAAGGAATCTAGCAGCAGATGGTACGGGATTTATGTATTTATAGATAGAGAATATTCAGTGTTTTGTTGTTGGATATAAAATTCATTTCATGAGTGAGACAGGATTTTTTATATTATATTTTCACAAGTGCAAAGCCAAAAATCCTGCCTCATGAATGAAATGAATTATATATTCAACAACAAAAGCATGGAATTTTCTGTTTATTACATTTTCTTCAGTTTTTCTTTAACCATTTTTAGTTTTCTCTGTATTGACATTCAAAACAATAATTCTTGAAAAATATACATTTGCAAAGTATTTAAACATCAATACATTTGAAAAATAAGACAACTTTATTCATCAATTTTATTTTGGGCATTTCAATAAAAACATGAAAAATTAGTTGCAAATAACATAAAATATAGGTGCATGATCATATGTATCGTGGATGAATATTGTGGCAATTCACAATTTTAAAAAAAAATTGTAATGAAGCAAGAACTGTAAACATCAATGAGGATGCAGAAAGTAATATTGAATAACAGATGACAAAAAGGAGAGTTAAACCAAGGGAAGTTACTCTTAGCCATGAGAGATAACTCATTGAACATAGAAAAAGTCAGTTGTGATTCTCGCACAGTAAAGTAACTTGTGAAAATATCTATTTTTATTCAGTGGATAAATTTCAGTATTTCACTATTGAAAATGTAATAACTGTTGACAAATTCCTTATCCCTACATATGCAGTTGAACTTTGGTATCTTGAACATCGATATATCTTGAATACCATGGCTATGTTGAAGTGAATTGGAAGTTCCAACTATAATTTTTTTAATGTATCTTTTAAGCTCAATATCTCAAACTCTTGGAAATCTGAATGTTTTACAAGTACAAGATAACAAGGTTTTTGACTGTATATGACTGTACATCGTAAATAGATATGAATTTGAAGTAAATGAGAGCTTAGTCATGTTGATCCTTCATTGAAGGTAGATATGTAGATCACCTCACAAGTAATTGTTAGGCCACTGTAGTCCCATATTTAAACCCATTTTGACCCCTCCCCCCAATGATTATGATTGTGGGGATTATGGTGAGACTTGGTGTGAAATAATATTATTAGTGTCATTAAGGCCAAAGACACTGACAGAAAAATTTTAAATTCCATTTAATTAATCTGGAACAAAACTTGTCCTAATGACAGAAGGATTGCATTTGACATTGTGACAGAACATACATCTAAGGTCACTGGGGAAAAAAGGTTAGATAGGCCCCATTTTGGATTGGCTCAAGGGGAATGAGAGTTGGTAGTGGTATTAGTTTTGTAACAACAGCTCAAGTGAAATTTGACATGTGTTTCACTAGATACTTTATTTTAAAGTATAAATCCAGATACCAAAACATGTACTATTATTCAGCTATTGTTATTTTTTAGTTGCGAACCAGTTAGCAGCAGTAGAATATGGTGTCCTGTCTCCCCTGCATCACATTCTGACTACCAGTCGATCTGTCTCACTGGCAGCAGCAGCAGGCTGTCTAAGGAATCTTTCTAAACACAAATTAAATGAAGTAAGATCACAACAAAGATGCAAATGTTTACATACACAGTGGATAAAATAGTTTTGTGTTCTATAGTTGTATTGTAGCCTATATACAGTTCATATATTTTTAAGTTCAGTTATACTTAAGCTGTGTTATTTGATAGTTGAATTTTGATGTAGCTGTGTTATTTGACAGTTGAGTTTTGATGTAGCTGTTGTTTGACAGTTTAGTTTAGATGTAGCCATGTTGTTTGACAGTTGAGTTTTGATATAACTGTACTATTTGACCATTTGAGTTTTGCTGTGGCTGTTATGTTTTACTGTTGAATTTTGATGTAGCTGTGTTGTTTGACAGTTGAATTTTGATGCAGCTATGTTATTTGACTGTTGAGTTTTGATGTAGTTTTGTTAGTTGCCAGTTTAGTTTTGATGTAGCTGTGTTTTTGACAGTTGAGTTTTGATGTAGCTTTGCTGTTTGACAGTTGAGTTTTGCTGTGGCTGTGTTGTTTGATTTACTTTGCTGTTTGACAGTTGAGTTTTGATGTAGCTTTGCTGTTTGACAGTTGATTTTTGATGTGGCTGTCATGTTTGACAGTTGAGTTTTGATGTAGCTTTGTTGTATGGCAAATGAGTTTTAGTGTAGCTGTGTTGTTTGATTTACTTTGCTGTTTAATGGTTGAGTTTTGATGTAGCTTTGCTGTTTGGCAGTTGTTTTGATGTGGCTGTAATGTTTGACAGTTGAGTTTTGATATAGTTTTGTTGTTTAACAGTTGAGTTTTGATGTAACTTTGTTGTTTAACAGGTGAGTTTTGATGTAGCTTTGCTGTTTGTCAGTTGAGTTTTGATGTAGCTTTGCTGTTTGTCTGTTGAGTTTTGATGTAGCTTTGCTGTTTGTCAGTTGAGTTTTGATGTAGCTTTGCTGTTTGTCAGTTGAGTTTTGATGTAGCTTTGCTGTTTGTCTGTTGAGTTTTGATGTAGCTTTGTTTGACACAGATGAGTTTTGATGTAGCTTTATTGTTTGACAATTTAGTTTTGATATGGCTATGTTTTATGACAGTTGGCTTTTGCTGCAGCTGTGTTATTTGACAGTTAACTTTTGCTGTGGCTGTGATATTTGATGATGTATTATATATTGCTGGAATAATTAATGTTGTACAAAACTATCTTTATTTTCCGTAACTTCATGTCACAGTTTAATGGTTGTGTATTTTTTTTCTTTTGGTTTTAATTTGTTAGGGATGTTTGATCACTTATATAGGTTGTTGAATTTGTACAACAATAGTGTGATTATCATGTTGTTTTTTTTGGGTTTTTTTTCAGACAGCCTTTTTGAACGAGAACTTAGTGCCAGATCTGTGTCATGTAGTGTGTGATAGTTGTAATCCCGAAGCCCAAACACACATAATAGGAACCCTACGTAATCTTGCCACTCATCAGCATGCAAAGGTAAGTATAACATTCATTTACTGGGTGGATCTAAAAAATTTTCCTATGGGAGAAGGAAGGGAAAGAGGAGGGCTTTACAGGTTATTATCTCAAGCCAGTGAGTCGAGATGAGTATATGATGGTTTTCTTATTTTAAAATGGCAGATGTAAATTTCATGAAATATTGTAAAAGTCAAATTATTCATGGAGGATTAATTTTCATTAATTTTGTTGGTAGTTTTTATCAGGGAAATTAAATCATTGATGAATTTCATAAATGCAGAGTTGTTTTTTTCATTGGTAAACAAACATATTTAAATAGGAAAACTATAGCACTTTCACCATTCATAGCATAGATATACAAATATATTGTAGCGGAAACCAGGTATTTGAGTATTCATTTTTATACAAACACTATTATACACACTCAAGCAATAAATCAAAGGATAGTTTATGAAGTGATTGTTTTGTCCATTACCTATCAGCTCACGATGGTTCTCCCAGTCCCTCCAGATTTCCAGCTAGCCAAGACCTGTTGTATAACCTCATTATAATTAGACAATACATTGAATGCATAGAACAACCAGATGGATGGGCAGATTTAATCTGAATGGCACAAAGATCACCTGACCTCTTGATTGCATCATTAGTGTATTTTAGAACATTTTATATCCACTTTGACAAGGACATGTCTACACATACAGTTTAAGCTGATTTGGTGAATGAATGAGTGAAATTTGATCAAGATATAACAGTATCATCATTATTACTGAGCTCAGAGAAACAGAAATTTGCTGAGAGTGATAACATCAAGCATTGAAATACACAATAATTCAGATTATGTAATTCCATGTGTTCAAATTTTATGTTCCCTAAAGAAATACAAAACTCAATCAAAGAGTTGCTCATTTTTTTTAAGCTAATGGTATAGTATGATGAAAAAAAAAATAGGAAAAATCTTTATTTTGAGAATATGAAATCAAGTCCCAATAAAATTATATTTTGTATTAAGACAACAAAGATTTAACTCCATGAAAATCTGTGCCTCTACGATATGCATAAATCTTAAAAAAACACTTCTTGCTGATGGAGCAGGCCTGAAAAAAAGTCAGTGTATTGTAGTCAGTTTGCATACAATGATCAAATGGGAAGTGGTTTAAGTTATTAGATAATGTTCTTCTGACAGACCTTGATAGAGAATGACTGCGTGGAAGCCCTGACCTTTGTCCTTACGGATCTGAATTCAACAAAAAATGTCCTGTCAGAGGTCACTGCAGCTCTCACAGTCCTGGCTGCTGAAGGTAATACACATGTACAATGTAAATCTCACAGAAATATAAGATAAATTTTATATCTAAGCACATAATGGTAAATAATAGTGAATGTAAGAACTATTGTCTGTATTATATAAGTGTTATTTATTGTTTGAGATTGAAATGAACAATGGTAGTAGTTTTTAAGCCCCCTGTCTTTGTGATAGAAGGCTTATTGTTGGTGCTGCATTTGTCTACAGCTCTAATCTTAATTCTACTTCTGAACTACAGAGACATGATGAAGGGAAAGATCAGGCTCAAAGGTGTATGACACATAAAAAGGTTAAGGTCATGTGTTATGAACAAAGGTCAAATTTTTCACAATTCGAATAGGCCACAATGTTTATATACGTAATTATATTATACATCAATACATGTGTGTGTGTCTATATATATATATATATATATATATATATATATATATATATATATATATATATATATGATGATGTTTTAAAAATATTTTGTTTTCCATTGATTTCTACAGTGAAATATGTAATTTTAACCACTATTATAGAGTTATCTCTCTTTGTTTTGTCAAATAAATCAATTCATATAATTATCTATATTGACATAAAAAATCATTGAAAAATGACAACTTTTAAAATTTGATAAGAAAAGTAGGCAGCAAAACAATACTGTTGTTCTCAGTTCTTTCTGCAGTTGCATTGTACTTGCATGTATCTATGCCTGTATGTTTTGTGTGAATGTAAATTTTTGCTGATTATTCCTATCTCCAAAATGGACAACCACAGAAAATATCCTTGCACATATATATATATATTCATTTACTTTATAGTACTATACAAGCTGTAAGTCAGTGAAATATTAACTTGTTGTACATTGTTAGATTTTTACAGTACAGTGGTGTTGTTCTTTGTTTTTCAGATGAGGTGAAACAGAAGCTGATGCAGCTACATGGAGGTAAAGCTTTCGGTAAACTGGTGACCCTTGCCTCTCTATCCAATGACAAGGATACACAATACAACAGTGCCGGAACCCTAAGTCAAGTGTTCCAAATCAGTAAGTAAACTTATAAACATCAGAGTTATGGGCCTTGAATGTCCACACTCGTTTACACATGTATGATAATGAACTTTAATCCATTATTAAACACAGAGATGTTAAGTACCATAAGAGAAACCAGTTTGATTTATCAAACTCTTTTGTATGGCAATGCACATCAGAAACTGATTCATTGAGAATATTCCCATAGATAGTGATGAAATAATGAATTTAATATTTTTATAGCAATACCACGAGAGTTAAAGAACTCCAATATGAAGGGAATCGTCCTGTATATAGACAATTTCCTAAAGTCTCTTGATTCTGGCAATGTACATATTGCTTTGTGGACACTGGATATTCTACTTAAAGGTAAAAAAAAAAATGTAGTTATTTGAATCATGAATCGGAGTGTAATGGAGAATTTTAGGTCACCTGAGTCACTCAGTTGACCTATTGTTATTGGTCTATTTCAATTTTTGTGTCTCCACCTGTTGAATATTTTTAACTTCTTCATGATAATTGCCATTCCATTTTCTTTGAAATTTGGTATGAAGCATCTTTGGGACAAGGGAGACTTAAATTGTAAATTTCAGGACTCCTGCATTGCAAGGGACTGAGGGGCAGAGCCAAAATTGATCAATTTTTAAAATTCTTCTCTACAACCACACATGTGTTAGAAAAACTAAATGCATAGTGATGTAGAGGAGAAATGCCTCTACCAAAATTTGAAGTGCAAGACAATTTGAATAGCATCTTCTTTAATGCTCTTGATACTAAATTCTAAATTGAAACAGACATTTAGAATGAGCAGGCCACAGGGGTAGGAGTTTGATTCTAGGGTGGGGTTATTATTGCCTTTATCATTTGAAAGACTTCTTTAAATTCTTTAATTACTGTATAAAAACTAAATGCATATTTAGGAAAAGCAATGTACCAAAATTATGAATTTCATAGCCCAAGAGTTTTGACATTAGGGCGGGTCCAAATAGTATTAGTATAACATATATATTATATTATGCAGTCTCTCATCAGTATGGACACTTGTGGGGACATTTGTGTTTAAAGAACACATGTTGTTTGATACTGCCATTGAATATTAGAATTTAACATAAAAATGTTGAACAGGGAAATTATTATTGATTTCATGGCCTTTGGGGCTAATAATATTTTAAACTAATACTTGGGTAACTTATAAGGCCTGTAGGCCTCTTGTTATGAAAGTAAATGTAATAGAAAACATTCTCTCCATATGTTCATGTGTGAGTACCCTCATCTGAGCCATCCTTTGTTCTTGACACTCAGTGGCAAACCTTAAGTAGAGATTTTGGATACGTGGGTGCACCCTTCATCTTTTTGTGTAAAGAAAGATAACCAACTTCAGAAAAAAAAAATGTTTTATGATAAATATTTATAATTTAGATACCTGTTTCCTGAGGGCTTTCACTGATCACAGTATTGAGGCTGTTGTAGACCAAGTCTGGCGTATTCATCAACAGTCTGCTATACAAGAACTGGCTATGAATGTCACCGACAAGCTTCACGGCATCATGGTTTCCTCAACCTCTAGCGAAGACTGAGTTCTGAATTATGAAAACAATTATTTAAGAAGTTTGCATTTATGACAATCTTTTGAATTATGGATTGCTTCTCATCTTTTTTCTTTTTTAAGGAAAATATTCTGTTTCGATTTTCGATTGCTGATTTCCCTCAAGTCAATATCTGAGGTTGTAATTGTCAATTCTTTGGAGATTCAAAGCATTGTTAAATTCCGTCCTTGGAAAGTTCATTTCTGTATAATCAAGGGATTTCATGGTTTGTAGTGTTGATCCACTCCTTTGTTTGAACAGATTAATTACACAGAGTAGGTAATGCCAGTCTAGTTATGTAAATTTGTATTTCAAAAAAGATATATTTAAAAAAAAAAATTCAATGTAATGAAAATTATTCTAGTCACAAAGAAATAGCAAAGGAAGTTTATGACAGAGGGACAGAAGAGACTTATAAAAATTTGACCCCAATTTCATCCTTTCAAAAAAAAAAAATGTGTTTAATAGCTGCTTAAATGTTGCTAAGCAGCATTCAGAAATACTCACTGTGAATCTCAAAACAACTCATCTGTATCTCAATCCCCCAAACTGGGCACATGGTGCTATTTTAACAGTAGAGCATTTCATTCACTTTATCAGGTCTTGTACTTCCATGTTTTACATGTTTTTATATTGACATTGTTTTATTGTGTAGGCATTTTAGATTTTAATTTACAGTTTATGAACTCTTAAGAGTAATTTACCTTAAGTCGTAACAATTGTTATTGCCCTTGTAAATTTTTAATATTTTCTTATTTATCAGTATTCAGCATATCATTTTTTTTCCCACCCGAGTCAACACCAAATTATACTCAGGCAACTTTTATTTTGTATACCGGTACCATACATGTACATATGTTTTTGTTATGTTGCTTTCATAATTGAATCCAAGACTTTCAGCAACTTGAAATAGCATTTCTAGATTATGCAAGAAATTTTAGATATTTGTATGTAGAGGATGTAGATTTAGTAATTTTTTTTAACTGTATATTGTGTTCACCATTGTTCAGTATAGATACTGATACATGGCATTAGATTAGAGAGTTTAGAATGCATGCTCAACATTTTATTATCCATTATTAGTATTGGTACAATTCTTTTGTTTTTGGTATTTTCCAATTATATGTAGTTTAGTAGATGTTCTTTGGGAGAGGTATTTTAAATTGATTTTTTTGCATGATTAAATGATTGATGTTGCATGATAAAAAATGTGTTGATCTTATTGTTTATTAAGTTATATTTACATTTCCAATATTTTTTACCTTTCATCGTCATCTTTTACAAATTGTAACGACAGACATTTCCTCATGAACATGCTGCAGTTGTAAATGAAGCGCGTAGGAATACAGAGCTTGATAAATATAGTATGTCAATTTTAGCTGCTGGGAATTCCAACAGAAATAAAAGCAGAATGTAAATTCCACTTCTGAAAAAACATGTAAAATATAAATTTCATTTTTGGAAATACATGAGGTATGAATTGTTACGTTTCACTCCAGCATACAGTGTACTTCATGAAATGTGTTAGCGCTTCATGAAAACTATGTCAGCATGAATCATTGCAGTTCATTCCCTCATGTATTATCAACAAGGAAATTCATCTCTTATATTTACATTACTTTCACATCTCTTAGAATTTCCATAGAATTCTAATAGACATATATATATCAATACTCATACATGCATTGTTCACAACTGTATCATATTCAGGAGAAAATGCCTATCATTAAAATTGGTAAAAACATTGGAATGTAAATATTTGGGCATGAACTGCAATGCTTCAAGCCAGCATACTTCTCACAAATGCTTATGAAGTATTTCAGCATGAGCGTTGCAGTTAATACCCTCCTGTATTTTTACTTTTTTAAAAGTGAAATTTAATTTTTAAATAACTAGTTTGGGGCTGAACTGGTATGTTTATATCAAGTGTTGTAAAGGGAATTTAAAGTAGATACTGACTTATCCAATATGTACATAATATTTACCAGGGCAAGTGTTACTGGTAATTTTCACAAAGTAAATTTTTTCAAAACTCTTTAATGACATTACAATGTAAGAGAGAAATGTGAAAAAAGATATTGAAAAACCCTAACTGCAAGTAAGTATAGATGCCGCAGAAAATGACGTCACCAGAGGCTAATATTGTCCAATGGTGATTAGATTGTAGAGTGGTCAGTTTGAACACATCTTCACAAGTCAAGGATTATTGATTTGTTACCTTGGGTAGTAATGAAGCGGTAACCCTTGACTTGTGAAAATGATTTGAACATTGATGTTTCATAGTTATGTAAAATAATTCTTGGTCGAGCACTTATGAATTGGAAAAAATAACTCTCTCAACTTACAAGATGAATTCAGGTTATTAGATGTTTCATGAGAGAGAGAGAGAGAAGGTCAAAGTATAGTATGGTGCTATGGTTTGATTTCACTCTCCCAAGTCTCTTATTACCCCCGAACATTCCCTTTTCTTTCTGTTTTGAAAAGATGGAACTTCAACTGGTGTACATGAAACTTGCATAACGCGCCCTCTGGTGAGAGAATGACAGAGATACCCGTTCAAAACCGATTTTGTTTTGCTGGTACACTCTGATGGAATCTATCCTTCTTAAGCAGGGTCGAACATCTGGTAGATATTCTGTGATAGTGTTAGAGACATGGTATCTGGCTAATGGATTAATTTTTTTTAACTCTTGGACTGTTATATGCCAGATGTCCCAGTGGAAATCCTTAGCAGAAAGAAATACTGTCTCTGTTAAACTCCATTGTACATTTTAGCAAAAATTATACTTTCCCAGAGATTAACGACACAATTATGAAGCGCCAAATTAACATCGACAAAAAATTGAAGATATTTGTAATTATTTGAAGATATCAATTCATTTGATGTGCTCAACAAATCAACTAAAGATCTTTTCAAATAATTATAGATATCGTCAACTGAATTAAAGAAATCATCAAAATCAATTACACCGAGCTCTAAATTAACTTTTGCAAGCAATATTTCCATCACATTGATGTCCGCATAAATTGCATTGATGAGAGGAATAATTAATTCAATGTGTGCATCGATTGAATAGATAACTAAGTCATACGTAAAAGATAACTGAGTTGTACGTATGAGATAACTAAATCATACGTATGAGATAACTTAGTCGTAATTATTAGATAATTAAGTCATACATATGAGATAACTGAGTCGTATGTACGAGATCACTAAGTCATATGTATTTGTTTGTAAGACTCTTTATTACAACTGCATTCTAAACGAACTTGGCATTAATTCCACATTTAGTAATCGCACTTATACTCCAACTTCCCTTTCAAAAGATGAAATTCTTCAAAATCATGCTTTAGTTTTAAATACAGTTAATTAATATCCCAGTCAATGGAGTTGATGAATATGAGTTACCATACCTATACTGGTCCCCCAAACTGCACAAAACCCCTTACAAACAAAGATACATTGCTGGATCTAATAAATGTTCTACCAAGCCCCTATCTCTGTTCCTCATGAAAATATTAACTGCTGTGAAGGAGAAACTTCAAATGTACTGTGCCATTAAATATGCCAGAAGTGATGTAAATCAAATGTGGATTCTTAAAAATTCTAAAGAACTTTTAATGAATTTGAAATCACTAAACTTTTCTCAAATTAACAACATTAAAACTTATGATTTTATAACACTATACTTGACCACACCCCACAATAAATGAAAGACTAGACTTTTTGACATCATAGACAATTGTTTCGTCAACAAAAATGGTAAAAGGAAATATTCATATCTAGTGATCGGTCATCCCAAAAATTATTTTGTTAAACACCACTCTGACTCCACGCACAAGTACTCTGAAGTTGATATTAAAAAGATGCTAGAGTTCTTCATTGACAATATCTTCGTAGTCTTTGGCAATCGGGTCTTCCAACAGTGTGTTGGAATTCCATGTGCTCCTTTGTTAGCTGACCTGTTTTTATATTTTTATGAAGCAGAATTCATTCAAAAGCTTCTGCATGAGAAGAAAAAATCTTTTGCTGTGGCCTTCAATTCGACATTTAGATATATCGACGACGTTTTATCTATCAACAATGATCATTTTCATTCATATGTCGATTCGATATATCCCAGTGAACTTGATATAAAAGACACCACAGAGTCTTCCACATCTGCTTCATACTTTAGCTATTTTACTGAAAATAGATGTTGGCGGCAAACTAACAACTCATTTTATTGACAAACGGGATGATTTCAATTTCTCCATCGTCAACTTCCCTTGTCTAAGTGGCAATATTCCATCACCTGCATGTGGTGTTTATATCTCCCAACTGATTTGATACACAAGAGCTTGTGCTGCTTATGATCAATTTTTAAATCGAGTCAGGTTACTGGCAAAGAAGTTGATGTTACATGGGTTCGTCTAATTTCGGGTAAAGTCAGCTTTTCGCAAATTTTGGTCGTTATAACAATCTAGTTTGCCAATACAACTTTCCATTAGGTCAAATGCTGTCTGACGCGTTTCATAATTGTTAGGCCGTTCTTAGCACATTGGTTCTGACTACAGATTACTCTGTTTACCTGATCAGGATGCAGGGCTCACAACGGGCGTGACCAGTCGACAGGAGATGCTTACTCCTCCTAGGCACCTTATCCCATCTCTGGTATGTCCACGGATCCGTGATTGCCCTTCTCTGTGATTTGTATTTGTTATAGGAATTACGAGATTGAATAATGTTAGATATCTTCACCTTTACACGTATGAAATAACTGAGTTGTACGTATGAGATAACTAAGTCATACGTATGAGATAGTAAGTCGTACGTATGAGATACTAAATCATACGTATGAGATAATTGAGTCGTACGTATGAGATAATTAAGTCGCATATGTGAGATAACTATCAGTCGCACGTGTGATATAACTAAGTCATATGTACGAGATAACTGAGTCGTATGTATGAGATAACTAAGTCGTACGTATGTGATAGCTAAATCGTACGTATACGAGGTAACTAAGTCGTACGTGTTCAAAATGTTTGTATACACAGAAGAAGTACAACGCTATAAAATAATTCTATACCTTTGAGGATGAAGAGATAATTTTAGTTTTACATATCCATCTTGAAAGTTGCAACTTATTCTGAGAAGTTGCGATAGGCCTAAATTTTGCAGCCCTTCACCGGGAATTGTGACGTCTCCATATAAGTGAAAAATTCTCGAGTGGGGCGTTAAACAATAGACAATCAAGAAATCAACTATCTCGTACATTCGACTAAATTATATCGAACAAATGATTTTGTTATCTTTTACGTACGACTTTAGTTAAATAGTATATCGAAAATTTTTGAAACTTTTCTCAATAATTACACAAGTCTACTGATACAATTTATCAAATTAATATGCCAGCATTCCACTATAAATTCAGTTCAAGTCACGAACTCCTGTACAAGGCATAGCTAATCATAAAATAGGGGTTTAGAGATTTGTATATAGGAATATGTTCAACAACCAACATCAGAAAAAAAACTTCAGTATACGATTTGTCAAATGAATATGCAGGCATCCTCAGTTACAACAGACTCTTTCGTTCAAATTACGACCATTGGTCTCAGCCTCTAACGTACATGCATGTTGTCCAAACCATAAGCATTTCGATCTGTTTAATACAGGAAGATAAACTCCACTTCAATGTCCCATGATGCCACACTGATGTACCGGATGTAAAAGCTAACATCACGTGTCCACATCACAAACCGACTTTCCTCGGAGAAGCTGTGTCCTTTCCCGACTTCCAAAGTGGTGTTAGACCACCGAATCCAGTACGGTAGATACTCTTCACAGACTGCTAACAGAATGCCAGCAGAAACCCCAAAAAGGTCGTCTTTGTTCCGTAGCCTTATTTGAAAATACCCGCCATATCTGAATATCAGGTGGTAATACGGGGATTCAAAATCGGGATGGATTTCGGACAGTCCCACGTGTGGTATACCACCACAGCTCCTCGTTTTCAATCTGACAAACCCAGTTTCTGCCGATAACCCATAACGGGTTAATTCAAAGAAAGGGCCTATATAGTTGTATTGTGGTGTTTTGAAATACAATTCTTTGTAAACGGCACTATACCCTACAAAAGAAAAGTTATGCACAAGTTCATCGTCACTATTCTCAGTGTTTTGAATCATCAAGTTTAGATCAACCATTTTCTTTTAGATATCTGTTTTCACAATGTTTTGACACCGCATTCAAATGTACATAGATATGAATGTTTATAAATTCCTCTTTCAGGTCAGAAAGATTGACGGATAAGTTTTTCTTGCTAAATTCATTACCTTGACTAGGATCTCACGTTTACCTTGAATAGAATCTCACATTTACCTTGACTAGGATCTAACCTTTACCTTGACGAGAATCTCACCTTTTAGAAGTAGGTATTTCTGCCAACCATCACAGCAGCTTCCCCCTCGTATGGCACAACGATTAGTCTTTTTCCTGTAGAAAAAGTCGACACATTGTCCGTCTGTCTGACACAATACAGCACATTCTAGCATGGATCGAACGGGGAGACCCGCTACCCCTTCAGGCTGGCAAGTTGTACAATCTTCACGTGTAAACGACACACCTTCGTCCACCTTTAAGACTGTTTGTGAGAAAACAAGTCGGAGAAAACAGACAAAACTTAAGAAATCTTTTACCATGGTTGTTTTGCAAACTCTATAAAGACAATTGTCTGTACATTTATGGCGCGGAATAAAGGAATGGCAGTTTTGATTCTTATTTCAGTTAAGGTTATCATTGTTTTTAACTACTGATGAATTATTAAGAGAGCTGTCATATATTTCCATTTTGTCATTTAAGTTTTTTCTTTTTTTCTGGAATAGGCAAGGCCTATACAAAACAATAGATGAACTGAGGAGATAAAATTCTAATTAGATCATAGCAAATGTATATTATGTAAATTCAATATATTCAGAAAGCAACATTATAAAATAGATCGCATAGTATGTTCAAATTCAATTATATCAGGATCGATATTCAATATATTTTAAAATCACAAAAAATTCACTCCAACAAAACATTGGCGGGGAGGGCTTAAAAAAAGACACTCTGAGGTTACGTATAGAAAACCAGAAAAGCTTGACACTTTTCGTGGATGCATGCTAAATGGAGTTGTTGTACAGACATATTTTTCTGATCTTTCGAAGATAATTTCTCAGCTTAATTTACAAGATGCTCCGGAAAAGACCTGGGGAAACAGCGTTAATGAGGTTGCATTGTGTGGCACTAACTCTGTCATAGGTGGGACGGGCAATGATAGGTCCAACATTACGATGACCTAATGTGTGAACGCCTATTGAGATTCCAAGCCCCCTATGCTGATGGTTAAAGGGAAGATAACGTCATTGTTCGGCTTTAACACAGCTGAGTTGTCACGTTATTCACTTTGTACAGCCTTGATTTATGAAGAGTTGTTGGAAGAGTGGTTTTGTAATATGTTTTTGTGCCACTACGGTGCTGAAAGTCCACAACGTTTAATCCTAGATGACCGTGGGTCCCATGAAACTTTGGGTATGCAGAAATTGGCGTCTGAGGAGAAGATCTACGTCCTTGCCGCGCATACCACAAATTTTCTCCAGCTACTGGATAGAGTGGTCTTTGCGCCTTTCAATATGGCTTACAACAGAGTTTGATCGGAATTTCTGTCAGAAAATCCGTACAATATTAACAAACGGACATTTCCAAATATGTTTCGACTCACTTTGGAAGCATCCTTAACAAAGGAAGGCATTCAAAGTGGATTTAGGGCCTGTGGGATCGTTTCTTAATTCAAATGCAATTTCTGAGTCAGCCTTTCTTCCAACTTCAGAATATGCGGTTGCTTTAGGTAGGCTCCCGTCTCCAGTCATCTTCCAAGGGCCTAATGAGGAAAATCAGACTCCCTCAACCCATGTCCTGCTCTCGATAGAGTCATCATTTCCAGCTACACTGGTTACAATTCCACAATCTTCATCTCTAACCCATGTCCTGCCTCTAACCACGTCATAGATTCCAACTTCTTTGGTACCGAGTCCCTCCTCATCCGCGACAGATTCAATCACTTCCAACCACTCTTGATCTTGAACCAACAAATCCACCCTCTTCATCCCAGCAAAGAACACCTGAGCGGATTCCTTTTCCTGATACCACCCTCGATACTGTTATGTCTTCTAACAACTTCGGAGATCATAACCCAAAATCTCTTGGTGCTTTTAATAAACAGCGGTGGAATTCAGATCGTTGCAACTGCTGATGACGATGTGTGACCACGCTACAACAGAATTCCTTTTAGAATTCAGAGATTAATGATTTGTTTTCGCCATCTGTAAAGAATCCGCGCGAGTCTAAAAGAAGAAGCCGCGCAGTTACCTCGCACTGCTTGCTAACCAGTGCCGAAATACACGAGAGGTAGTTCTTAGTCATGGTAGTCGATAGAAAGAAAAAATGAAGGGGGGAGCAAAACAGGAAATTAAAGAGGAAACAGAACCAACTGGAGAGAGAGAGAGAGAGAGAGGGGGGGGGGGGGTAATATGAAATAACGTGAAATAATTATGTATTGTTTTGTCATTGATTTTAAAACCAATTAAATTTATTTTGCTTTAGGTTAGATCATTTACTGTTTGCATTTAGCAACTGAACGCTATTTTAATAGAAAATTGCTTGTTTTCTTCAAAAGAAAAAATATTGTAGTACAAAACGGTATAATTGCCCCTGAATCACACTATCATTGCATTTATACTTTAAACAGAATCTTAAAATATTACTATTGAAGGACGTTACCAGTTGTAGGAGAAGTACCACAAATTTAGACCTCTGCTTAGCACTCCGGGCCGTAGGAGTAAGGGTTCTTCAACGTGCCAAGGCCTGTCGCGACATAAGACCTCTAGGTCATTTTGAAAGACCTGTGATTTTCAGTTCTAAATGCCAAACGTTTGGCGAAGGAGCAATCCGTCTTGAGTTTGATGCGGCCATGGTACGAACGGGGCTCGAACTCACGACCTCCCGGTTACAAAGCAAATGCTCTACCATTGGGCTACCGCTACCGGTGACTTCCATTTGAGGTTCACTAATTCATGTTTCGTGTATTCTAACTTTTGTTAATTTAATAATTTTTCTTCCCAGACCTACTCTATCACAAAGATTGATTATATGTTTTTTAACGTCCCGCTCGAGAATCTTTCACTCATATGGAGACGTCACCATTGCCGGTGAAGGGCTGCAAAATTTAGGCCTATGGTCGGCGCTTATGGCCTTTGAGCAGAGAGGGATCTTTATTGTGCCACACCTGCTGTGACACGGGGCCTCAGTTTTTGCGGTCTCATCCGAAGGACCGCCCCATTTAGTCGCCTCTTACGACAAGCAAGGGGTACTGAGGATCTGTTCTACCAACCCGGATCCTCACGGGGACTATCACAAAGATGCTAATTCTTAGATACTATTAGTTAGATATTATTTTATGTTTGTGTTATGATATGTTGTTTTTCTTCACTTTTCTATCATGTATTCATATTTAGATACTAATTTGAAATATTAATTTAAAGATATCCCAAACATGTTCTGTAGGCGATAAATCCGGTGGCATCGCAGGCCGGGGTAACACATTCACGTTTTGCTGCTGTAGTTAGTCACTAGCAATGCGTGCGTTATCCAGCAGCAGAATGACGTTAGGCTGGTTATTGTGAATTAATGGAGTGACGTGCTGGCATAAAATTTCGTCAAGTTAGTGTACGTAGGTTAAATTACCCCCCCCCCCCCCCCCCAACTAGATCACCAAAGGGGTCCTTCCATGTGTTGTAATTCCACCCCAGACTATAACGCTTCCTCCGCCGAAATGGCAGCGCTGAATAATGCAGGCGTCAATGTAATGTTCTCCGACACAACGGTAAGCCCAGACACGTCCGCCACTGCTGTCGAGATGAAATCTCGACTCATCCGTAAACAACTTTCGCCCAGTCTCTGTTATTGAAACAACGATGCCTCCTACATCACGCTAACCTCGCAAAACGATGAAGCAAGAGCAGAACTGGATGGATAGCGGGACGTCGAATACGGATGTTGGCTTCTAGCAATCTGTTTCTTACGGTACAAGGACTTGCATCTGTCGATGCTCAGAGATGCTTCTAGCTGTCAAAGTGGCCGATTAGAATCAATTTCGCAAAGTGACGTCTGTATGTATATGTATCTTGCCAACCTGACGCCACAAGCGGGCGTTCTGATCGTGGGTGGTCCTGTTTTCAATCATGCGAGGCGTCTCTCAATCAGAATTTAATTCCAAAAACAATGTTTTTTTTCCAATACATTTGAATCAATACATTGAATACTGTCGATGAATGCAAGAAATTCTAATCGATTACTAACCATGTGTCGCTAAGGCTCGAAATTCCAGAAAAGCATGCTGTGGCGAATCGAAGGCGATCTTTTAACAAACTGAGTACTCAAACACGCATTTAGTATATTCAACTATGCCTTCAAGAATAAAGAGCCATCAAAGAATATACTTTTTAATGTTTTCATTTAAATTTTAAGTATACACATTTTCTTTTTTCCGCTAGTATATTTGCGTAGATTTTGCTTCGAAATCCTTCCCACCAAAGTTCAGTCGGAGCGAGCTCGTTGAATAATGGCGTTCGGATGTCCAAGGTACATAGGGAGCGTAGGACGCTCTTACTTGCAGGAGTATGGGTCTGTCCATGAAAAATGTAAGTAGCATGATCCTACTGTCCATAACACCCCTCTCTATATACATATAGATCATTTAGCAATACCACAGTCAATTCATTTTTTAAAAACATTCAGATTGTCCGAAATCTAACCTTCCTCCATTTTTCTTTAGAGGCCTCCGTGGCCGAGTGGTTAGAGCATCGCGCTCAAAATCACAAGGCCTCTCACCTCTAGTCGGCGCGGGTTCGAATCTCGCTCGCGCCGATATATGTGAGAACGTTTGCCAGTTTACTTTCGGAAGGTCGGTGGTCTCTTCCCGGGTACATTGTATCAGGGTTCTCTCCTCCATCTATAAAAACTGGGCGCCGCAAGATAACTGAAAAATTAACTGTGGCGGAAAACAACAATGAATCTTTAGTGGTAATATGTGTTATAACGAAGAATCACCTGACAATGTATTTCCACTTATGAAATCGACTTCAGAGTTATCAAGTAAAGATTATACGCTATGTCATATAGAAAAACATATTTTTATTGCATTTTGAGTGAAAATGAATATATATGAAACTGCTCTTCATTTGGTGAGAATAATCACCAGAAATTTGATTGTTTGGTTTTTTTTTTTATTCCGGCGAGAAATTTTCACAAATACTGAGATATCACCAGTTGTAGGAGAATTACTGACGCAGAGAGGCTATGACAGCAATGTGCCGCATGACGTAGTAAGAAGCTGGAAAGTCGGCAAATCAATGGTCATTAGAACGGTACTCGGTTTTTGTCCAAGGCATGGGAAAAACCTTATAGGTTAGTCTAACCAGGTGATTGTACATAAATCGGGTCTCAGATTAGCTGCAGAACCATTGCTTTCTGATAAGATGTTGGGACAGATCACAGAGTCTACAGATCCACCCCTTAGAAAAAAAAACTTTGCTTTACGAGGCAGGAAAAAGTGTGCACGGTTGAGACCTTATATCACTACATTATTGCATTGTCGTCTCTCGTCTCATAAATTTAAAGTATCAAAACCATAAAAGTATTCATCTTCACAAAAAGCAGTAAATCTCTTGTACAAAGAAAATGTCAAATTTTGAGTGAGATGAAAATGAGAGAGAGAGAGAGAGAGAGAGAGAGAGAGAGAGAGAGAGAGAGAGAATGCATTGATCTATTTATAGAGATGTTATCTCACTTTGTAGAAATTTGGATTGATTGATTGTTTGTTTGTTTTACGTCCGGGAGAGAGAGAGAGAGAGAGAGAGAGAGAGAGAGAGAGAGAGAGAGAGAGAGAGAGAGAGAGAGAGAGAGAATGCATTGATCTATTTATAGAGATGTTATCTCACTTTGTAGAAATTTGGATTGATTGATCGTTTGTTTGTTTTACGTCCGGTCGAGAATTTTTCATTCATATTGAGACGTCACCAGCTGTAAATGAAGTACCACAAATTTAGACCTATGCTTAGCGCTCAGGACCGTAGCAGTGACGGTTCGTTAACATGTCAACGCCTGCCGTTACACGGGACCTCCGTTTTTAAGGTCATATCCGAAAGACCCGTGATTCTCGCTTCTAAATGCCGAGTGTTTGGCGAAGGAGCAATCACTACCTGTGTTTATGTCTTAGGTTTGACACGGCCATGGCACAAGCCGGGCTCGAACTCACGACCTCCCGGCTACGAAGCGAAGTAGAACTTTGGAAAAAATGTTAATATTTTCATAATTTGTATGTTGACATTTGCATTTCTTTACATATTTTGAAAGACTATGATAATACGAATCTTTTCACCGTGAGCTTTATTTGTAAATTGTATTCTGACTGATTCATTAGTTAGAAATGTATTTTTCTTATAGGGATTAATGTTACTCTCTATGACAGATGTTTTGTGTACGTTGTATCAATTTTGAAAATTGCTTTGGTAAATCACTATGCGTGTTCATTATCTTTCATTTGATAGAAACATTTGCATTAGAAAACAATTCTATAAAAAAAATGGGGGGGGGGGGGGGGGATCGGATACCTTAATCCCCCCCCCCCCCCAATTTGTAACATATATTCCCACTTTATTTGTGTCCAAACTTACCTTCAAATATTCATTAAAGCTCCATACGACCCGAAAATTCTACAGCTTCATATGATTTCCTTTGTTGACGTAGCCATGTTAGGTAATATGGACACAAATGAATTGGGAATACATGTTAGGAATTTTTGGGTATTAAATTTATGAGACGGCATTGCAATAATACAGCGATATAAGGCCTCAATTACTGTGTGCACTTTTTCCTGCGCGCCGTAAATCTTTTTCTAAATCTCTCTGATCTGTCCCAATATTTTATCAGAGAGCTATAGTTCTGTAGCTGCCCTCAGACGGATGTCAAAGAAGTTGCGCATGTTAAAGTGGATCGAACCCGATTTCTGTGTTATTGTTTACCCTCCTCCAGGATTATGTAATGTGTGTCGGGGGAATTCCGAATGTGATCGACAGACATACACTGCAGTTGTGGCCATAAGCTTTTCATAATCATCTGAAAAGCTCATCATTGGACTAGTTAAAAAAAACATACTCTACAATCAGTGCCATTTTCATTTTCCTAGACAACCACTGATGAAATGCAGAGAATAGAACTTAATTCAAAAATAAAATCTTTATTCCCCCAAAAGTACAAAAGCTTTAATAATTGATACAGGAGTTTAATTCTATTTTCTCACCAATTCATGGAAAAATAATTTTGAATGATTTTAAGAAAACATGAACATTTTCTGCATTTTTAACATAATACACCAAAGCAAGAAAGAATACTGGTTGTTTGTGTTACGTCCCGTCGAGAATTTTACACTCATATTGAGACGTCACCAGCTGTATGTGAAGTACCACAAATTTAGACCCGAGTATGCTTAGCGCTCAGGACCGTAGCAGTGAGGGTTTTTTAACGTGCCATCGCCTACCGTGATACGGGACCTCCGTTTTTAAGGTCACGTTTGAGTCTTTATTTTGATATATTGTACATTATTTACCCGGAGTAAAATCAAAGAGGATAACAATTATGGAAACTATACATTTTGTATTCATATACGTTTCTCTTTCAGATACCAGCTAAGAAAATGATCTTGATTTTTTAAATAATGACAACTGTGGAAACATATTTTATAAAATGTGATAAAATAATCTAAGAACGCGCATATTCTTGCTTTAATAGTCATAAAACATCATAGCCTTGTTATTTGTTTTCCTTTAATGGGGATAAAACATCTTGTATCATTGATGTAAGGTATAGTATAACTTTTACTTTTGTTATTTAAACTTTAAGGCTTTTAGAAATGAACACTTCATATCATAAGGCTGGGTGATTTTACCCCTATGTATTTGCTTTACATGAATATTCCTTTCAAAACTAGTGTTTTGTCTCAGTACCCCTTGTCGTAAGATGCGAGTAAACGGGGCGGTCCTTCGGGTTAGACCGCAAAAACCGAGGTCCCATGGGGATCCAGGTTACAATAGGTCCTCAGTATCCCTTGCTTGTTGTAAGAGGCGACTAAATGGGGCGATCCTTCGGATGAGACCGCAAAAACCAAGGTCCCGTGTCACAGCAGGTGTGGCACGTTAAAGATCTCTCCCTGCTCAAAGGCCATAAGCGCCGAGCATAGGCCTAAATTTGCAGCCCTTCACCGGCAATGGTGACGTCTCCATATGAGTGAAAGATTCTCGAGCGGGACATTAAACAATATTTAATCAATCAATCAAAAAATGACCCAGGGCCATTACTCTACAGGGTTATTTTTTGTTACAATCCACACGGAGAAAAAATGACCCCAATGCCATAATTTATACAAAAATGTGGGTCATTTTTATATGTAGAATATTGACCGGGGGGGGGGAGCAGATTTCTAAGGAGGAAAATGACCCCCGGTCAATATTTTATGGGGTCACTTTTCGCCGTTACACCGGCCATGGCATGTCGAAAGGATTGATAATAAGCGCCTATAATTCGCGAGTTCCTTGCCGTGTGTATACAAATGTCATAAGCTGGGAGAAATAGTATACAAAAGCAAATGTTGGAGAGAAAATACTAGACAGTTGAATATATACAAAACTGTTTGTATCCTAAAACATCTAGGAATTAAATCTTCCCGACTCCTGGATAAATATTTGAATGCTAATGTATGCACCCCACATTGTTCGGTAATTTCTTGTTAACCAACAACAGGAGGTACGGATATACACAACATCTATATCTAGGCAAACTAACCCAAAAATTACATAATGCATTCAAAAATGTTTCACATTCACAAAGGAAAAACAGAGACTTCAAGATAACTGTTTTAAAATCCACTGAGATGCTCAATAGTCTATACAAATTACGAATTCATGGACAAACTGTGTCTTAGTTTTGCATTAGAAATTCAAATATTGATTTCTTATAAGTTATCCGGATATAAATTTTGAGTAGAGTTTCCAAGAAAGAAAAATATCAGTGAATTGTTGACAGTAGAAAAATAAAATGAAGAAAAACTTTTTGTGGACGTTACCACGTTCTGTAGGTGACTGAGTGGCTGGCTGGGAGGGTACATCACCGTCACAATCGAGTCGTACCTCACCGGAATCATTTACATTCTACGACTTACACTCATCGTTAATTTAAATATTTTTCCCATTTTGTTTTGAAGAGCGAAATTGTTCAAAGACCGTTAGGTTTTTGAGACTGTAGTGATTGAGCAGATGATAGAATTGCGCGTGGAAGAAAAAAAAATATTGAGACAGGAGGGCACTAAAGAAAATTCTCCTAGTGTACTGATCGTATCATAAGCGTGTAACCATACAAGAATGAAAACAGTGTGTTTTTTATGTCGAAAGTTTTATCCACATCCAAGCTTCTAAATATGACGCATAGTAATAAACTCAGTAGGACGCATAGTGAAAGATTCAGTAGGACGCATAATGATAGACTCGGTAGGACGCAGTGATAGACTCGGTAGGACGCAGTGATAGACTCGGTAGGACGCAGTGATAGACTCGGTAGGACGCAGTGATAGACTCGGTAGGACGCAGTGATAGACTCGGCAGGACGCAGTGATAGACTCGGTAGGACGCAGTGATAGACTCGGTAGGACGCAGTGATAGACTCGGTAGGACGCAGTGATAGACTCGGTAGGACGCAGTGATAGACTCGGTAGGACGCAGTGATAGACTCGGTAGGACGCAGTGATAGACTCGGCAGGAGAGAAAAAAAATTGGGTGGAAAGGGTGTAGGCCTCTTTTTTTTTATTATTATCATTATTTATCTTTTTATTATTATTTTTATTTATTTATTTTTTATTTAGTCTTGGGTAACACTTTATGACGTAGTAGAAAACTTTGTAATATTTCATAAAGACCGCGCGGATCACCTAGTACACAGCGACATCTATCAACGTGTAACAGGTAAGGTTAAATGGCTTAGCAACGAGTAATCGTTCTTGTCACCAGGGCCGCTAATTAGACGAGAACTAGTGAAGTCGAACGAAAACTTTGAACTTTATAAAGTTAGTCTATAAAGAAAAATGGTTTATCGCGATCAGGGATAGTTGTGCTTTCGACAGACCCACAACGCGTATTTGATAAGTACACACCTTGGTGTGTATTTAATCATAATATTGTCAACACTGAAGAGAAGCCAGGTAAGAAATTTAAAGAGGAATTGTTTGGAATAGGTGGTTTCATTTTATCAAATTTCAATGCTTTCAAGTGCATTATCTACTCTATCAAGTTTATTACACGAGCTTCTGTTTGTATATAATTCTTTACAGCAAGATCAGTGTTTTCTTTGACATCAGTCGATGTTAATTTTACCAAAGTTAATAAACTATGAATATTGGTCCTTCATTTGGCAAATTGTTGTTTAATTTTAGTTCATAAAATGCGTCGTTATTCATCCTGCATTTATTTGAATTTGTTCAAAATCATACATTTTCTTAAAGTGTTAAAAATGACTCCTTAATCGCTTTTAAGATTCCTAATTGCAAAAATTATGCCTAAGAATTTTCATCCCTCATGGCTTAGATTTAAAGCATTCAATGAACCCTGGCATTTAAAAAGTTCCATCAACAATTCAAATTATATCTTTTGGAAAATTTAAGTCATTGCCACCGTTGATTTTTACCCATGCACAACAATGCTTCGTTATGCTAAGCCGCGACTAAAGTCTCTGCAGTGGGAAACTACTACTTCACCAGAGGCATTTAAACTGCAATATTTACATTCTGACCTTAACTGACTCGTCGCGTAGGTACTTCATAATACATTTATAAATTATCTCGTGTTTCCTGTATGTCAATGAATTTATTCAAACAAATTGTGTGCATATCCTGCTCTGTGGGTCAAATTTCCCAAAGTACAGGTTTCTAATTACTGTCCCCCAAAATAATGTTTTTATACGTGAAAAATGTATCTCTTTTCTTGGATTCACTCTCCGGAGTCAGGAAAAAAAATGGCTGAAATGAATTTCCTTTCGAATAGTAAGTTTTAGATATTTAACTGTGTCATTGAATATATTCAATAGGTTTATTTTCTCAAAAAGCAAGTGAACTATTGAAATGTTTACTCAGCACGGTTTTCAATTTAAAAACTTCGGGTTTAAAGTGCCACAGTTGTTAAACTACCTATACTGTGTCTTGTCTCTAAGCGAATTTTAATCTCATGTTACACGTTAAATTGATTAATTTTAAGAGAAGAGGACAAAGTTAATCACGAAAGTCCATCAAAGCCCGTGAATGCCATCTCCTTGGCGCTGTTCGTTTTTGTTTCGGCCCAGTATCCACGGTTTTCTGGGATCGATTGTCTTCCCATGTGGTCCTATTGCGTTTTTGTCAATGACAGAGTTGAATGTTTGATTCTCAGTGTAAACAAACTGAAATTGTCAATTACTTAAAATCTTATCTCATTTAATAATTTAAAAAAAAAAATCAGTGGGAATATATTGCTCCATTTGCTTTTACTCCCATTAGAATCCATCTTCAATTAAACCCCATAAATACAGAGTACTTTGCATCACATAAAAGCTTTACACAAAACCGCAGATTTACTTTTAATATTGAAAATCAATACAATTAGAGGTGTCGATTAGCTTATCGTGATTATTAAGAGCTGATATATCCACAATAGACCTGTCAGTGGGCCTCCCCACACAAATCCAGAATTTACCATTGTTTTATGATGAGTCTTGTCAAAAACTCGAGTGGGATGCTCTCAATCAATATTAGATACAAACTGTCCGTGTTTTCATGTTTGTATTACACAATCTCAGACAAATCTTTTTTATTTTATTTATTTTACTTTATTTACTTATTTTTGGCCCAGGGTACCCTGTTATTTTCATTATATAATTAATGTTCGTTAAAACCGAATCTAATTGCTTCTTGTGGTCCTCTCTCTCTCCGTCTCTCACTGCCCATCTTTCTCTGTCTATCTCTCTCCCCGTCTCTCTCTCTCTCTCCCCGTCTCTCTCTCTCTCTCTGTATGTTTATATAAGATATATATAATATCTTTTACAGTACTTTTGTACATACAATGTAGTATATACCCTAACGTATTACTTTGATTCCTAGTAGCTTTGTCTATTACAGCATATAATAAAGTCACCTCCATTATTTACAGACTCAGTCTTATAAACTTATAGAAATTCTACAGAGTTTAGACAACAAACAATCATACAATATTTTATGTTAATTTAGGAATCTACTCATCATGCCACATTGTAATACAATCTGAACAAGAATTATTCTGTCTGTGGTTATGATATGTTTGTACATATATACATAAGTATATGTAATCGTAAGTGTTGTATAAAATGCCTCGTGAGGCCTAAATTTGGAAATAAATAAATCCAATTCCACAATTCGGTTACGGTTTGTCAAATTTCTACAATCGTTTATGGGGCAGAAGAAATATCAATATCTACGGTATATCAATTTCCCTGCAACAAAGTTACTACATATTGTTTTCATTCTAGATGCCTGGACTATCTGAAAATCAATAAGGATGAGCAAGGATAAGGAAGAAGTCATTCCCATCGCGGGCCCCGGTAGTAGAATTAAAGCCCTCGCCCCAACGGTCCGCAAACATCTTCTCTACAGGGACGAAAATCTCAAGGTCATCGTGGACTTTTCCACTAACGGGATCAAGGCATTTCCAGTAGAAATATGGAAAAACGAGGAGGTTCAAAACAAGGCTGTTAGATTTTTAGGCGAAAATAATCGCTTAAAGAAACTCCCAAAAACTATTTCAGACTTTGATAACTTGGAGTTCATAGATTTGAGAAATAACACATTGGGGGCGCTGCCGGGAACAATATTTAAGATAAAAGCACTGAAGGAACTCCAGTGTGGAAACAACGGTCTGAAAAGTCTCCCCGCGACTATCAACAAAGCTCCTTCACTAGAGTATTTGTATGCCCAGAATAACAAAATCAAAGCCCTGCCTAAAACCGTGAACAAGTGTCCAGCATTAGTATTGATAGATCTTAGTGATAACGTCATCCGCTCTGTAAAAAAGACAATTTATGAAGTTGGTGCCACTCTGGATCTCAGCAGGAACCGGCTTGTGGAGCTCCCCGATGCCAACGTAAAAAATCCTGCTCTCAAAAAATTACTTGTGTCTGGTAATTCCATTTCCCATATCCCTGACAACATTAACAACGTGTTAACGTTGACCTACTTAGATATATCCGACAATGACCTAACAGAGTTGCCAACTCAGATTGGTTATCTAAAATACCTTCACTATCTGAACATATCCAAAAACAAAATCGAGAACCTCCCAGAAGAGATCAGCACCCTCCACTTTGCCCTCACGTTTTTGCACGCCTCCGATAACCAGATCAAGCGCCTCCCCAAAGAAATCCACTTGCTGCAGAGGCTTCAGGTTTTAGAGCTAGCTGACAACCAGTTAGAGAAATTGCCGGAAAACTTCTACCAACTCAAGAATATCAAAAGACTGGATGTATCGGGCAACAAGTTAACAACTGCAGCCGGTATCAGCAAACTTAAGATGGTGGAACATATTGGTTTAGCTAGAAATTCCCTCACACTTCTCCCAGAAGACCTCCCAAACCTCAAGTCGCTAATTTCTCTAGATGTGTCTGGTAACTACATCAAGGTTATACCGGAAAACTTGCACAAAGTAGGCACTCTAAAGAGTTTCAAGGCCAACGACAATAAAATTAGCAATATTCCGGAATCTCTGGGCGAGAACCAGCTCATAACAGAACTATGTGTATCGAAAAACAGACTGCAAGGTCTCCCGCAGGACATGAAGAAACTCAGAAGCCTTGAGGTCTTCGAGTTGGCACACAACGAAATTAATGCCTTGCCGAAAACATTCGATTTCTTAAAATTTTTGAGAGTTTTGGACGTTGCTGGCAACTCATTAACCGAGCTTACTTTACCTAAAACACTGACGTCACTGAATTTGTCGTCAAATCCGATTTCACTTCCCTCTGTGGATCCAAAATCTGTTTTGACGATTCTTGGTGAAAGGACGTGGGCATCGCAGATGACAGCGCTCGAACTCGAGTCCATCAACCTGGACGAGGTACCGAGTACCCTGAGTCATATGAAACTCCTCAAAAAGCTCAATTTGCGGAGTAACGCCATTAAAGTTATTCCAGACGAGCTGTGCAGACTACGTTTGCTGGAAGAGCTGGATGTATCTAACAACGAACTGCCAGATCTTCCTGACAGTATCAGCAATATGAAAAATCTGCGAAAGTTAAACGCCTCCGAAAATAAAATTCAACATTTCTCAAGTGGACTCTGTCTTCTGCATCAGTTAGAAGAAGTCAATTTGTCGTACAATAACATAATGGAGCTGCCGGAAAATTTCGGAGAACTTAACAAAATGATTCGCTTAGACTTATCAAACAACGAATTAATGAGTCTACCAGAGGACCGATGGGACGTGCTGGCATCCATAGTATTTCTGGATGTTTCAAAGAACCATATTAACGTTGTGCCGACTGACCTGCCATATTTATATAGAATTCAGGTTTTGAAAGCGGCGTGCAATGATCTGACTTGCCTGCCTTCAGATATAATAAAGATGACAGGTTTGGAAGTCCTTGATGTGTCCGATAACTTACTGGAATCTCTCCCAGAGAGTATATGCAAGCTTCCCAATCTTACAGAACTGAATGTGTCGGACAATAAAATCAAATCGTTCCCGAATAAAATAGAAAGTCTGAAACAGAGATGTACAGTAAATGTTGAATCACAATCCGCCTACAAACAGCGAGATCCGCCCGATACTCTCAAAGCAGGGGAGGTACAGACGGACGCCGACGGGTCACCGCGAAGCTCCAAGAAAATCGACTCGGAAAAGTAGATTATTTGGTCGTTAAATTAGCATGGCCACGGCATCTGGCTCCCAGCGCCAAAATAAACTTATTGGGAGAACTATTATAATAAGCTATGTATGATAATAATTATGTTATACATGTTTGTATGTGACGCACTGAACTTTTTTTTAACGATGTGTTGTTATTCGTTTAGTCATTTCGTTTTGTTTCAATCATTACACACTTTGTTATTTTTTCAGGTTTACAAAAATTTCAACCGTCCTGTCCTTGTATTTATATTTTTATAAATTGTTTGAAGGATATGAAATAAATTACTTTTAACAAAAATAAAATATGTTAGGTGGTTTGACACGTGATTAAATACGGTATACGCTCGTTTTTATACATGAACATGATTTTAAGAAAAGATGGTCGATGCGTGGAAATGAAATGCAAATGTGTTTAGTGTAACCATTTATCAGTATAGGTTTAGATATGATAAAGCACGCCCTGAAACATCACTTCGGGGAAGGTATGGCTACACCAGGTGTTACGTGATAGCGTGACACCTAAACATTTTTAAACATCCAGCTTCATCTCCACACATTATCTCTTACCTGCAAAAAAGGTTTATGGACAATTGAATACTCACCCACGTGACCATTTCAGTAAGCACTAAGAGAGACGACAGTTTACTTTCTTCTAGCACTCACTGACATGATGCAACATGTGCTTTATAATTGCTCCAACTCTTCATTGTACATAAAATTTTGTCTTTTCCCCCTCAAAAGACAATGCTTGTCAAAAATATGGAATCTTTATTGTCAAAGCGAAGATTTTCTTGTGACAAAGCATTGTAAGATTTTAAAAATCCACCCGTGAGATCATTCTTTTGTTCGAACGCTCCATTACTTTTCAGGAATGGAAAGTTTCAAACAAAAAGGAATTGCTAAGTATTCTATGCACTTGAATTTCACTCTGTTATATTATCCCCAACTCCCTTCTTTTCATATGAAATTTGTAAGAAAAACACTTCAAATATATCGAAGTATTTTATTACGTAAAATAACAACACACAACGGGATTCGAACACATACCTGTATGATTCGTCTCTTTAAAAACAGACATAAGCCTCTACTCAGTGAGGCAGTAGGGCACTTTGTTTGAAATGAGAAAGATTAAAAACAGCATCTTGATATAGTCCTATAACTTATATATGAAAAAAAGTAAAGAAGAACGTTTAATTATTAATAACATGTATCTACTATATAGAACATTTTAAAGTTTCCCTAGTAAAGGTGGATTTTAAGCGGGTCAATGTACTCGTATCACTCCATTCCTTAAAAGCAATGTGTCTCGGCCCCTTCGGGACCTCAGCTCTATTACTTTGAAGGAATGGAGCGATACTCGTGTATGTACATTAAACCTTACGTAGTAACCACTTTTGTCGGAGTCAAGACTTGGACATCCATTCAGATTAGCTGAACTTGGGTACCATAATGACCAAGGAAGGTATACAGCAGTGGCGAGTATACCACTTAAGAGAGAGAGAGAGAGAGAGAGAGAGAGAGAGAGAGAGAGAGAGAGAGAGAATAAGTGGCACCAAAAGAAGACCAAAATAAGAACAAGAATGCATTGTAAAATCTCTCCGAGTCCCTAAAGAATTTGGTATGTTCATGTATATACAAACAAATATACTACACTGAAAATGCATGTACACATGTGATTGAAATTTGCCTTCAGTTGATTTCATTTTATTATCTATTGAGGGTACTTTGGAGATTTATTGGTTAAAGTTTTCTTGAGATGTAAACTTTATCCATTACCTAAATTCGTGTACAAGATTTTTTCGTTTGGAAAGAAAGCAGGTGACCCAAGGCTATGAGTGAAAATGAATTTGTAAAAAAGAAGCAACTAATTCACAGTCTCCTTATGGACATGGATATTTGAATCCGACATCAAATTCAGACGGAAAAGTGGCACGTATCTTATGTAACTGCACGCGCAGGAATAACTTTTCTTCTACCCTTTCTGAGTACATGTACACGCCAGAACCCATCGTGTGAACCTTCTATAGGCTAAACACCTGTATGAAAAATAACATTATATTTCATCTAGACACAATGATTTAAATTTTGTAAAAATATGATGTGGAAATGAGCAATATTTATTTTGTTGAAAAAAATATTTCAGTAAATCCATATAGCACGCCGGTTATCCAACACACGGAACCGGAGCAGGCACAACGAACGCGGAGCATTTTCGTAAAACGTGATTGAAGGTGAGTGAATTAAAACGATATTTTCTCTCATAAAGAAAACGATGCAGTTGTAACAAAATGTGCACAATAATTATTCATATAATCATGCATTCACTGACAAAAATGCAACCAGAAAAAGTGTATTTGACAGTACCATTGTGAATTTGATTTTTAATTTATAATGACTTGTATCTACATGAAACAAGCATACTTTCAACAGCAAAATAGCTCTGAATCTTTGCAAATATATCCTTTCAAAAGGCTGTTCCAAACCATTCATGCAATTGTGCGAACCACCACGATGTAGGCACAGGGTATCCAAATCTGGGCACTACGAACGGCGAACAATTGACAATAAATGGCACACGGAACGCGGATTTTGGGCACAACGAACATATTATAAAAAAACGTTTAGTAACAGATTTCGATCACTATTATCAGTACATTTGTTCATATAATTAATTTCCCATTCAAATAACTTGATATAGCGGATTTTTAAACCTAGAAAATGGTATTGAACTGTAAACGTTACTAAATGAACATGAAAATATCATAAATCAGAGCAGGAATGATCAGAGCAGGAGTGAATTTGAAAAATACTTGCAAAGGGAACGTGTAATTTTGTCGTGCGGATCGTGGTGTGCTCTACGTGTTAGGTTCGTCTGTATACTCGTATGCAACCAGGTGGGGTGGGGGGTGGGGGTGTTGGTGGGGGTGTTTTAAATATACTTGTGAGTATACCGGCAAATGCGCGTTTATTTATTAGAACAAAAAAAATCACATGCTCAGTGACAGATCTAATGGGAAGGTTACGGGGATTTAATTTGCTGATATTTCTGAACACCAGAACGTTCATCTAGAATGAGCTGTCGGTACTTTAAAACATAGTGTTCATGTTTTCCTGGCAATGATGTACTGTATCAGCGATGTTTTCAAATTTCCTGCAATAATAACAGCATAGGTTTTGCATTTCTGAAATAAAATACGGAGAATAAATACAAGGATGCCAACACGATCCCATGTGAAAAAAATGTGCAGTTTAATTATCACAGTCTGACTACGTTGTAGTTGTAACCTATTCTTAGAGTATATTTCACTTAAACAGCAATAAACAAGTCGTCTGAAACGTTTATTCATTGTCCATAATTACTATTTTATCATTTGATTTTCAAAAAATTGACCGTGTTCGTAGTGCCCTGTGTTTGATAAAACTCCGCGTTCCGATTGCCTGATGTCCGCTGAACGTAGTTCCCAGATTTGCGAACCCTGTGTCTAAACATCGTGGTGGTACGCACAATTGCATGAATGGTTTGGGACAGCCTTTTGATACAAGGTAAAGGATATATTTGCAAAGATTCAGAGCTATTTTGCTATTGAAAGCATGCTTGTTTCATGTAGATACAAATCATTTTAAGTTAAAAAATCGTTTAACAAAATGACAAAAATCAAATTCACAATGGTACTGTCAAATACACTTTTTCTGGTTGCATTTTTTGTCTGTGAATGCATGATTATATGAATAATTATTGTGTACATTTTGTTACAACTGCATCGCTTTCTTTATGAGAGAAAATATCGTCTTAATTCACTCACCTTCAATCACGATTTACGAAAATGCTCCGCGTTCGTTGTGCCTGCTCCGGTTCCGTGTGTTAGGATAACCGGCGTGTATAGGAACATGCGCATTCTGACAATTCCAATGTGAGCCCTCATCATCTCATGTTCTGCAATACATTTAAGGTTTGGAGTAAATTTTCTCCATATAGTCTGGTCCAGATTTTGAAAAAAGAGGCTAGAAATGGGTTCTAACGGCAAATTATTATTATTTGGTCCAACATAACTTTTTAACCTAATTTGCGTATGCTGAATCCGAAAAAATATGTTGAACTTCATGAAAATGGCGTTAAATAGGTCAAAATGGCGATTCAAAATGGCGGTGTTGAAATTTGCAAAATTATCTATATGGCTTTATTTTAAAAAAGTTTATTGCAAATTAAAGCAATTTAAAGGCTTGTACTAAACTTATATGTGTCTGAAAAATAGAATAAATTGTTCAATGTTCGTTAAACAATTAAAATTGTGAAAAAAACGATTAGATCCCAATTAACTCATTTTTTCGCAACCGCATATTGACGCACAGTATATATATGCATTTTGATATGATATTTAATGCTTATTTCCTTCTAATTGTGCAAATTATTCAGTTAACGTATTGCATACTTTATGATATAAATGCACTTGAAATTCAACACAGTGTTCAATGGTTTTCACAATAGCGCGACCGACACAATCGAGGATCGAATTAACAAATGATTCTGACATAAGGTATAAAACTGATGGCCGAGGTTATAGGCTTGTCATATCTCACCACTCATTGATTAGAAATCATGACTGAACGATCACTTAAGCGAAGTTATCAAATAGATACAGATTTGTGTGTTATATGTCAGGAAAAAAAGACAGACACGTTAGAATTAAAAAGCAAAAAGTCTATCGAAACGTTGACCGAGAGGGCATCTCGTCGTAAGAAAGTTAAAGATGCCAGGAACTATGATGCCATTGACAGAATAGAAAAATTAAGTCCGAATGATAGAGTTCTATGTCATAGGAAATGCTATAGTGCATTTACTCACCCCAGACCAATTCAGTTAATGGAAAGAAAAGCATGTTTGCTTACAAACACATCTGATACAATCAACGTCGATACAGAGGATGATGTACCGTCTACGTCATCTTGCTCACACCCTTCTGCAGCAGCATCCCGAACTTTGCGAAATGCATCTACACCAATAGATTGGGAGTTATGCATATTTTGTCAACAACAAATTAAACAGAAGCTATTCAACATTACAACATTTTCTGTTAGCGACATGGTTCTTAAAAATGCAAAGTATGACAACATACTTCGTGTTAAGTTAGGAAACGTTAGCGATTTGATAGCTGCAGAGGGTAAGTACCATCTAAAATGCATGAATGCTTTTAAGTATGATACACAAAAAACAGAAAAGGAGTCAAAATGTGAAGATCTGGCCATGTTGACCCAGACCAAAGTCAAGAATGGCTAAACGCCACGGGTAAGAAAGGTGGTGGAATTGTAGGAATTACTAGGACTCCATCTGCTCTCAGTAGGTGGTCCCTTTCCTACAATCTGAGATCTCATATAAGTCTTCTTACAAAGGTGATGTACGATGTGAATCCAGATGACATTCTCACACACAAGGACGCATCAAAGAGTCGACAAGTTACTGATGCAGTGTATGAGGATTCGCTCGTTGATGCAATGAAAAGGTTTAGAGTATTTGACCTTTTGTACGAAAGAGATCAACTGATCAATATAGTTACAAAAGACAAAGCTACAGATATGATCAAGGAGTCCTTACTTTCTGCAGCAAATTTGGGACAGATATCATTAGAGAATTTCGTAAAAGATCGTCTGATACCAAACATAGAAACAAGTAGTTTACAAGTTCCTTTGAGAAGTGTTCTGAAAAAAAGCTGCTCATTAACATTTGACTCCTTATACAAGGTACAAGTTGTACCAAAAGCTGTGGAAAAGAAAAAAATTCTAAAGGCAGATCGGAACATACTGCAGAGACTTGTCATTGCATATAAGGCCGGACGAGAGGTTGATTTAGAGCAGATTTTGAAACACGAGCTCCTTCCTGTGCCGATATCTATAGCGGATACCAGCGGTGCACTAAAGTCTGGAAACAAATCTGTTGTTTTAGAAGACATACTTCAAGATGTTGATGTAAGGGCGCGAGTCGAAAATGTAGGCGAATCACCAGCTTTGATCATAGATGGCCAGGCTTTAGTTCAGAGCATGAAAACACATGGCATGAAAACATTTGGAGACTTTGCAGATGAGTTTGTTTCCACTGTGGTGAGAAAAGGGGCCATGTATTCAAGAGTTGATGTTCTGTTCGACCGTTACAGGGAACAATCTATAAAATCGGGCACTCGTTCTCGTAGGGCAAAAGGGCAGCAGCCAGTTAGAAGGGTTATTGAAAATAAGGATGTGCCACTCCCGAATAACTTTTCAGCTTTTTTGTCTTTGAATGACAACAAGAAAGACCTAGCTGCCTTTTTATCTGAGCAGATAATTCTTCATGCACCCACAGAGAAAACTGTTGTTACTGCTGGTGGGTTTCTCGATGAGAATAGCGTTAAATGCAATGACGAATTCCTCGATATATCTGCCCTACATGCGTCACATGAAGAGGCAGATACTAGAATAGTTCTTCATGCCATACATTGTGCGAAAGAATCCACTTGCAGTTCAGTTGTTGTACTAGCATCTGATACTGATGTTTTACTGCTACTTGTATCTTTCTTTTCAGAAATAAATATACAGTTGTGGATGGTTGCTGGAACATCTACAAAGCCCAAGAACATTCCTATGCATGCTGTTGTAGAGAAAACCTTTACCTCTCCAGAAATGTGCACGAATCTGTTAGCATTCCATGCTCTGACTGGATGTGACACAACTTCTTTTTTCTTTGGGATATCCAAAAAAACTGGATTTAAGGTTTACAAAGACAATGTTGGGCTTCTTGGGGGTTTTGGAGAGGGCAATTTAACTGAACAGAAAATAGTCGACTGTGAAAAGTTCGTATGCAAGCTGTATAACCAGGGCACAGTGTCGTCAACTGACTCGGTTAGGAACATTTTATTCGGAAAATCCAAGAGCCCCGAAAACATGCCCCCCACTAGCGATGCCTTGCATCTGCACATTAAACGTGCACATTATCAAGCGCTGGTATGGAGACAAGCAAATATAAGTAACCCCACATTACCATCTCCAACTGAGATGGGATGGAAGTTGAATGAAGGTATTCTAGTATTCTATTCTGATGACTTTAGACCCAATTCCAGAATCTTGTTTAGACTTGATTGCATGTAGTTGCACAACAGGTTGTAAAACATTGAGGTGTGGGTGCAAGCGTAACAATTTGCTGTGCATGGACCTTTGTAAGTGCAAAGTCACAAGCAAAGAACAATGTAGGAACAGTATACGTTGAATTTTGAGGAAAAACAGAGAAAATTCGGGTTTTCTTTCGTGCAATGGCTTTTTTAGGGTCGCATGCTTATTTCTATCTTTTTCTCGATGCTATTGTATTTTGTAATCATAGTTTTTACATTTTTTTTTTCTACATGCGCGTTTCAAAACGATTTGAAAAAAATTACTGTCCGCCATTTTGAATCGCCATTTTGACCTATTTAACGCCATTTTCATGAAGTTCAACATATTTTTTCAGATTCAGCATACTCAAATTAGGTTAAAAAGTTATGTTGAACCAAATAATAATAATTTGCCGTTAGAAGTTCTTTTTAGCTGAAATCGGACCAGACTAATAATGGTGGTAGTTAATGACATCATAAAATTCCTCTCTTTTCTCCAAAGTATTGCAACTTTCAATCACACCTGTAATTAATTATATGACAAATTAAACAATCATCATAAATCAGTGCGGCTTAGATTATTAGTCTGAAAATTATAGAACACTATTACTATGACTTTGCTATGCTAGATCGTCAGTTCTTCAGTTCCTCTGGGCCGCTGCATGTTCCTCATAATTATCTTATGTATCAGTTTCAGAGTCTTCAGATGCATCTCCATTAATGGTGCACTATTTCTAATTAAAAGTTAAAAAAATTACACGACCTAACTTCATCAGGTACACCTGTAAGTTCCCCATTCATCAGTGTGTGCATTGTGAGCTGACTGCTTCCTTAGTCAAATATGACGTACAACAGAATGTAGTTTCTTATCTGATTAAAGATCGGCAAAACTCGGAGATCAGCTACAGCTGAGATTTTTTAGCACTCTATTTCAAGCTGCGTTTTCTTATCTTATGCCTGTTAAACAGAATGCTTGTAATAAATTGGTTTATTTTTATCGAAGAAAATGTTTGGAGAACAAAATGGTTTTGTGTCACATGTCCTTTAAGAAATATGAGGGTATGAACATTTTAAGAGGGCACACTTTCATGAAGCGCTAACGTGAAATGTTGCGGTTCATATCTGTTAACACTAGTTACGATTTTTTTTCTGCAGTGCTAGCTACCTTCATCACCCAATAAAACAACAAAGAAAACATTTTATTGTTTAGATATTAACAAATACATCTGAGGCTACATCCTTCGTACAGTGTGTCCGTATACATATTTACTTCCGTTCGGATCTCGGTTCACCAGTCTCTTGCATTCACTACATAAAACACACCAATTAGTACACAGTTACCGTCGGTACCAAAGCAGAAGTTTGTGATCCCTTTGAATAATCTCTGTAAATGAAGACATTCACAAGAAATGGTCTTACAAGGAAATTTTTAAGGTTGGAGGGGGTGTGGGGGTACAAGCACTCCCTAATGTTTTTTGGAGGTGGTGGTTGTGGTTGTTGTAATTTATTATTATTATTATTTTACAACTGAAAGTGGTTAAATATAGGTAAACTTAGCCATTTCAAAGGAATATGAATCTCTGTTCCCGTTGAATCCGCGCTTGGAAGATGGGCGGACACTCGATTTTACGATACAGTTGATCAATGTGATAAACGATATTAATAAAACCATGGTACACCCCGAGAGGTTGTCATTCGTCAAATACTTGACAAATTCAGTTATGAAGATGTACAACAAACATGTATTCATTGTCGAGGATCAAAGCATGTCAATTAAGAATATAAGATAAAAGATTCAATGAATGCATAAATATATACACACCCTTGTATGCTGAAAGTTTTGGGCAACGTCTTATGAAATATCAAAAAATTCTCATTTAGTGATTGAAGCATAAACTACTTGTTAGTTGCCGTTGGTCTTCGTCCGTCGTTGAAAGACGTGCGTCGTCCGTTAACATTTTTACCTTTTTAATTTCTTGAAAATCGCATGACCAATTGTTACCATTTTTATGTGAAGCATTGTTTAAAATAAGTGTAATGTAATTTGTGAAATTTGTGATCTTAGCCTTCACAGGTCCTCATGGGTGGGGCCAAAACTGCAAAAAATTATAAATTTTCTAAAATCTTCTCTACTCCCACAAATATGGAAGAAAATCAAATGCATATGTATATGATGTATATGAAGCGATTAACAAAAATTGTGAAATTCATGGTCTCATAGTCAGGGGTTCAATATCTAGGGTGGGGCTAATATGGCCATCTAGTCAAGATGTATTAAATATTAGAAAATCTTCTCTATTCTCAGACACGTGTGAGGAAAAAGTAATTTTTGAATGTGGCGGAAAAACAAACAAACAAACAAACCAGTTTACTTTCAGAAGGTCGGTGGTATCTTCCCGGGTACACTGTATCCAGGTTCTCTCGTCCACCAATAAAAACTGGACGCCATCAGATAACAGAAAAATTGTTGAGTGTGGCAGAAAACAACAAAACAATCAATCAGTCAGTCAATCAATCATTCTACCATCAAACTAAGTCTTCAAATTTTCGTTAGAATAGGTTAACTGTAACAATAGTGATACTTGTTCTGTATCTACTAAGAAGTTAACCACATATCAAACTTCAGATCAGTGGGGAGGGGGGGGGGTGTAGTCTGGAGAATTATATTTAGCATAATTAAAGTCCCATAAATCATAAATCTTGTGAAAATCATTCAGCTATAAGGAATCTAAATGGGACTTATACGGAGATAAAACAAGTTGGCCAAAATATCAATATTTTGTTTGCTAATGACATACATCCACGTTTTTAAAAAAATCATTTTTGTTGCTTAACATCAAAAATATAACTCATTTAATATTTACAACCAAAATTTGGACCTTCTAACTGCAAGGATGAGAGCAATCTTTGTATTATGTAAACAAAGACTCGAGTCTTTTTTATGTTAACAAACAAACCAATGAAATGTTTATTTTGTAATTTAAAGGATCTTAATTTTGCACAGTCACAAATTTAACCTAAATGACACATTTTAGCTGAAGAAAATGTCTCACACACACACACACACACACACACACACACATATATATATATATATATATGTGTGTGTGTGTGTATATATATATATAAACTTAAATTGATATCCATTTATGTTGAAAACTTTGTAAACAATAGCGTACCCCAATCTCTGTCTACAAAAACATATAATGAACTCTCTATAGTAAGCTTCTGTCATAATGTATAACCTTAATTTGTTTTTGTGAAACCTTTTAATTACATTAGACAGGAGATCTTGATCATTAAAAGTGAAAAACAAAATTCTGGGGAAAATTGCAAGTCAGTCCCTTTAATCTTACTCTGTCAACAAATACTAGGAAACCACATACTAAATTTCAGCTTTATAACTCAAAGCATGATGAAAAACAAGCGGTCCATGGGCCACATCGCTCACTTGAGTACCTTGGCCCTGCCATTGTTGGATTTGTGATTTTTTTTTTATCAATCTTTATTCCCATGAAAAGTTTTGACCCTATATTGTTGTCCTGACCTAGCCCTAAAGGATCGAAACATAACTGAAAATGAATTCACATAACACAGATGTCTGAACACCAATATAACTATTATGATTATTCTGTTCTTGATAAGACTAAGATCACAAGATCATTGATCATAATATATGAAATACCTTGCCATGTGAAATCTATATATAAAATATAAAAGCTCAACCTTAAATAGTTCAGAAGATATTGGATAGATAAGATTTTTATTAAAAGTAGGTCAAACTTTCTTCAAGGTCACAAGGCCAAATACCAAAGTATAAAAAAGTCTTGCCATAAAGAATCTATATAAAAACTTGAAAGCCCTACCTCAAATAGTTCAGGAGACATTGATTAGGTCAGTGTTTTAAAAAGTAGGTCAAGGTCACAAGATCAATCATGACTGCATCACAAGGTCTTGTCATAAAGAATCTTTATACAAGTTATGAAAGTTCTACCTTGCGACAGCTCAGTGGTTAGAGTGTTCACTTTGTAACTGAGAGGTCGTGAGTTTGAGCCCTGCTTGTGCCAAACCTTAGATGCAAAAATAGGTGGCGATTGCTCCTTCCTTCACCAAACACTCAGCATTTAGAAGCGAGAATCACGGGTCTTTCGGATATGACACGGGATGTGTCACGGAAGGCATTAGCACATTAAAGAACCCTCACTACTATGGCCCTGAGCACTAAGTATATGTCTAAATTTGTGGTACTTCACCTACAGCTGGTGGCATCTCAATATGAGTGAAAAATTCTCAACGGGACGTAAAACAAACACTCAATCAATCCTACCTTGCATAGATCTGAAGAAATTAAAAAGGTTACATTTTCTTAAAAGTAGTTCAAATTCCAAGGTCACAATGTCAAAGAATGAAATGAAAGGTCTTGCCATAAGAAATCTGCATACAAAATATGAAAGATCTACCTTACATAGTTCAGGAGATACTGGATACGCAAGTTTAAAATGTAGGTTTAACTCCAAGGTCAAGCTTCACCAAATTATGAGATCTTGCAATTAACAATTTAAAAAAATACAAAATATGAGAGGCCCTACTTAAAGTAGTTCCAGATATATCTAATAGGTATGTTTTCATAAAAGTAGGTCAAACTCCAAGTTCAAATGAAATGAAAGATTAATCTATATACAAGATATTGAAGATCTACCTTAAATGGTTCAGGGCATATTAAATAGGTCACTTATTTATACTGGCATAAATGATAAATATAGGTAGGAGGAATATCTATAAGTCTTCCTCATGTTGTCCTTTCTCTGTTCTTTACAGAGTGACAGACATTTCCTAGTCTCTCAAACAGTACACAGAGGTAAAATGCTCTTTATGATAAATGAGTAACTCCAGTGCTGTTAATATTTTTTTTTATTTCTAGAGGAAATATATGACATAGCTGTGGTGTACATTTACATCAATAGACACAATATCCATAATGCAACATGTTATCGGGTTTGCAAATTATGATGCAAAATATAATTTATATAAGTGATTTCTTTGACATTCTTGCTTGTACATAAGAAATTAGGTTTCATTTAAAATTCATTTTTGATATTCAATATTGTAAAGTTTACAACCATGAATATTTATACATATGCACATGTTCTACCTGATTTCACATCAATTTTTTCTTATCTTCAAATGTTTTCATTAATTGATTTATCAATTAGTTATTTAAAACTTCAAAGACACTGACACAACAACATTATATATATAAATATATATAGATGAAAAATATATATCGAAAAATCAGTTCTGAATTAAAGTATGGCTCCAGCTATTTAAAAAAAAAAAAAAAAAAAAAAAAAAAAAAAAAAAGGGTCAGCTCTGAGTAACATGTTGCATTAGTGAAGGAACCAGCAGATCCAGGGGTCACCGGGTCACAAAGTATGAGTTGTCTTTCTTATCTCCTGGCACTGAGAAGGCATTGCAAAAGTTTCTTTCAGATAAAATATACAATTATCATTTAAAAAAAACAAAACTTTCTTAAATCGATTTTGAATATTTTTTTTTAAATTTATTTTTTTTTAATTTATTTTTTACAGCATTTATGGTTGTCAAAGACTTACCAACTCAATTATAGATTGCAATGCCTTTCCCAAAAATGGTAAATTATTACTAATAATATTACAAATCTTAATCAAAGCCCATAAAAATAAACACAATTACACAAGCTCAATTAATCCATCAATGACCACATATTATACAAAGGACCATAAATAATGACCAATAATACATGGCTCAGGGAGAGGGAGGAAAAAAAACAAAAAAAAACAAGACTTTTTTCTGAGGTAGTTTCATAAATTTAGTTTTATACAAAAATATCTGCAAACTTCGAATTCAAATTTCTTGTTCAACTGAAGGTGCAGTTACTAGTTTTGAGGTAATTAATCTGTTACACGGATTTGATGGCAGTCACTTGCTGACTTGTTGAGGTAGTAATCTATGGATTTTTCTGATGTGTAAATACTGCTTATTTGACACTTATTTTCTCCCTGGAATTTACTTAAAGTGGGGGGGGGGGGGGGGTTATGAGGTATCATTATATATAGAATAATTTTATTTTTATCCATCTGTAAGACAAAAGTAATAAATTATACTTTAAAAATATCCCCATTGATTTGGAAACAAGGACATTAATATACATGAAAACATACAAGTTTGACCAAACATGTCTTCTGATCAATAAAAGTACCAGAACATACCATCAATATTGGTTTAAAATTTCAGCCATCATAATGTCATAAAATCAAGTCTCTTCTATACAATTTCTTAGTAATGGAATATCATCAAGACAAAAGCTAGTATATAGATGTATATATATATATATTCATATATATATTTTACAATTCAGCCAACATTAGTTAAGTAACTATACAAAATATACATGAGAAGCTATATCTAGAGACAATATACAAGGATTACTATGTACAGCAAACAATATTTATATACTTTTGAATAAAAGGCCTTGAAAATCCAGACATAGCTTACACCGACAAGTTAGACTTGGCATACACTATAGACAAAACAACCTAGTCATTTTAAAATAACTCCCCGCTCTTGCTCTTTTCATGTTAATAAGATATATTTCTTCAGCAGTCTGAGTAACTTTAGTCCTACTCCTTCCTCACAATGTACAAACCCAACCCCTCAAAAAATTCCAAAGTCTAATCAATTAAGCCAAGAAAAAAAAATGAAAAAAATACACAATCAAGCACAGAAAGTTAATATACCCAAGAAACAGTTATACACAATATTACCAAAGCTATAGGTATTATACATATACAGACTTACTCCAAAAAAATGAGGTAGATCATAATTCACTTGTCGTCTTCTACCCATCTGACAACAAGTCTCCTGAGTTCAAGATGTAACAGTGAGAAGGTGAAATGTCAAGGGTCAAGGTCATGGATATACATATATAAATATGAAAAAATACCATATGTAGGATTGGTGTACATTAAATCAATCCTGAGATTAGAAAAATCAAGAATAAATATTAAAGAGGTAATGGCTTCAAGATTTTACAAATGTATCCTGTTCTTTTCATTGATCTTAATATCTAGCATTGACACATAAGCACTTGTTCACACAAACATGTTTATATATATAGAACCCATTATTTGTATCAAGCAAGTGCCTATGCACTGACATTTTCCTTTTCATAGAGCATATTCTATATTAAGAGTTGCTAACAGTGTGAATAGCCTGTGTTAGAATTAAACTCGAAAAAAGTTCTGACCTACATTGAAAACAAATAAGAAAAAAAAAATAAAATATACTTTCAATAGAAAATTTTAAATTTGCCAAGAACAGAGAAAGGGAGGCTAAGGTATTGAGATACAAATGAGCGAGTAATTGTACATCTATCAACATTAGCACTGAATTATACATTTCATCAAGACACACCCACACAAAACACAACAAAAAAGTGCTAACACCGGACCAAACACTTTATTCTCTGTGAGAATAAATTCGAACTTGCACAGAAAAACAATGCATGACAGCAACAAATGCAACAAAAAATATGAAATTCCACTCCATATTTTTTTTTTGATTCCAAATAAGCATTATAAAAATCAACATAGTTTTGATGAAAATCTTTTGACTTATGCAGTTCAATTTTGATTTAAATCAGGAAATGTTTTCTAGCTAGATAATGTAAAGGTTTATGAACACTATTTACGAGACAATACAAACACCGGAGAATTTAAATATGGCAATGACTAAGAATTCTTTGCTCTGGAATGAAATGTAGCTTGCGCACTCAGCAGATGTCAATTTTTCACCGGATGTGGGACTAGCTTCCCCAGTTGTTATTAAAATCAGCAAAACAACAAATTCCCCAGCAAAAAAAAAGCCTTTTTCACAGAAATGCTCAAATTCTGTCACTGAAAATGAATGTGTGAATTTTTTTTTTCTTTTTAATTTTGACAAGGAGATTTCCCTCTGAGGACACATAATTATACTCACAAGATGTTTTTAATTTTAGATGCCTTATTTTGATTTAATTGGTAATTGAAATGAGACTGAACACTAAGTCATAACACTACAGTATTAAAAGAGAGCTTGCAATTCAAATCACCGGGGAAACAATTGCATTCTGGAGCAATTCTACCTATATTCATCATCACTGCTGAGCAATATCAAATTTCACTTTAGGATGAACACATGACGATAGCCTTTTTGAGCCCCTTTTAAATGTTGACACTGGGCAATACCTTGTACACCTGAGTGGACCATGGCCGTTAACCAAATCTAATCTGACATTATTACAGAAAAGTTCATTCTCTATAAAATGTTACTCCCAAAAACCATTCACTTACCCGAATCTCACATCTTTTTTTTTTTTATCGTCCAAACAACCTCTCACTGTACAAGTTAGCATATTTCAAAACAAAGATGAACATTAAAGCTAAATATCAACACTAAACACAGGTTTGTTCTCAAGCAACATGAAAAAAAGTCCCCACACCTCCCTTAAATAAACAATATAAAAGGTCATATCAGGAAGTCCCCTCCTGAACACAGTGATAAAAAAATCCCAACATATGGCACAAGTTTCTTCAGTAAACATGATTACAGAGACGAAGTGTATATCACATGAAATATAAACAAGACGGGATGACAATGGGTGTTAGTTAGGAATCTTGTAAATCATAAAAACATACAGCTTCTATTATGTGCTTAAAATGAGCTCAAGACACAAAATATTACCCGTATCATAGGTTTTCCTATAAAATATTACAGAATATTGACTGGCATCAAACAGCGAAGTTTTGAGGTCAAATTGTCACCCATACCAGACTTATTCCAATTAAGTAGATACGGGTGGGGGGGGGGGGGGGGGGGGGCAGATCCCTACCATTACCATGGATACACAACACCATGGTTCCAAAGAGTCAGCCTTGCTGAAGCTAGATGTTTTCTGTTAAATGACTATACATAAATTGATGACGCTATTCCTCTACAGCACTGAATAATGTAGCACTAGTTCTGTAAGTTTGAACAAAGTTAAAATATCAAAAGTACATAAAAATGGCCTTGAAAATAAAAACAGCCTATAAAATATTTTTCAACCCTAAGTGTAGCATTACATGTAGCACAAACCAAGGAGGACAGCTCTACAACTGATTTTAACTGGTTTTCTCAGAAAGAATCCTCTGATTTTCTGGTAAATTCCAATGTACAAAATAAAGTTATTGATTACCAATAAGTATCAAATTGCCAAAACTGACTGGACTTTGAATAGTGGATATCATGCACATGTGAAAATACTTTGAAAAATAAAATTCTTAAAAACGAAACATAAAAATTTTGTCTGATTTCTGGATTTACATATGCTGTGTGTGGTATATTATTAAAAATATATAAAAAAAAAAATTGAGTAGATATATAAAGACATAAATCAACTTAAAAATATACAGTGGATGATTTTTAAAAACCTGGATACATACATGAAAGTCAACACAAATTCTGAGTTATAAAAGCTTAAATATTCTTTCCATTAACTGGATCACACAAGAGCACTTCCTCGGTAGCCCATTTCCAATCCACACACGCATCCACATGTATTGAGATCTTCTTCTAATACTCATACATGATAATATAGAAAAGCCCCTTGAACATGTCTTACTTCATCCAATACTTGAACTCGGAACTTCAAAAATTATCAACTTGAAACTTCATGGAAGGCTACATAGTGAACTTTGAACTTTTCTGTGAAGTTAACAAAGTGAACTTTGAACTTTCTGTGAAGGTCCCAAAGTGAACTTTGAACTTTCTATGAAGGTCCCAAAGTGAACTTTGAACTTTCTGTGAAGGTCCCAAAGTTGGTGAGGATGATGTATTGCACTTCTGTTGAGGTTCATCTGAAAAAAAATAATTAATCAACGATTGTTTTCATTATATTGCCAGACCCCCAGACATAAAAACATTTAATATTCCATTGAAAATGAAACTTTCATGACACTTTTTACATTACTGTATACAAATCTATAGAGGCACAACTGTCTAGTTTCTTTTTTAATTGATTGTTTGTTGTTTTTCGAAACACTCAAAAATTTTTCAGTTATCTGGTGGTGTCCAGTTTTTGTAGATGGAGGAGAGAATCCAGATACAATATACCTGGGAAGAGACCACTGACCTTCCGAAAGTAAACTGGCAAACTTTCTCACATATATCGGTGTGAGCGAGAATTGAACTTGCGCTGAAAAGAGGTGAGAAGCATTGTGATTTTGAGTGCAATGCTCTAACCACTCGGCCACGGAGGCCCCCTCTTTTTTAATTGAAGTGGGATGAACACAAAAGAATGTTTCCAATGCATTTAACCTCAAATCATTTGCACAGACTAAACATTTATTCCTTCAATGTAAATTTCTCATTTCAAAGTACTTTAAACTGTTCATTTCAGAAAAATGTTCAGTCTCTTGTGTCAAACATGGTCACATCAAATGAAATCTAACTGACAAAATGAACAGATGTGATCATGTGACCAGTGTAATTGATTCTCTCTCTCACTTCTCTCAAGTCTTACCATTATGCTAGCTTCCACCCACTGCAGAGAACCAGTTTAGGTCTGGTACTCCTCTTTAAACGGCTCATAGTTGGGGATGGTGTGTGGATATTTCACATGCCAAACAATGTGGAACATGAATTCTATACGATCCTGGCAGTGCTTCTGACAAGATGGACACCGGAAGGGATCATTGTCCACTGGAGAATGGAGACTCTTGTGCAGGTGGTACATGGTGAAATCATGAAAGAAAATGTTGCAGTGTGGACAGTGGTGGATCCCGGAATCACCCGTTGGTGTAATGGATGTGGTTGTAACGTCACGTTTTTCATCGCTTTCTGTTTCTGAGATCGGAGGACTCTTTGAGGCAGTGTTGGCCAACTCTTCACGTTTGAAATGCTCTGCAATGATGCGTGACTTCCAGTCACCATCCTCCGATTCTCCACTGCTCGTGGACTTCATGCTGAGGTCAATGACTTTGTTGTCAGTTGAGGTATTGGGGTGGTTACTATAAATAGACGATATTGGAGGTAGTCGTCTCAGGGCTGAATGAGGTAGACTTGACATGGAGGCAGATTCATTTGATAACCTGTTAAAAATGGTTATCTTTGTAACTGACCAGTGTGTCTGTTTTATCATTTCATGCTTCAGTCTTATACTGCCATTTGTGGAGACTTTGAATCATTGTAATTATGAATATCGATGTGTAAAATGTGTGGACATTTTACACACAAACTGAATAAAATATTGAAGCAGAAAGATAAACAAAGCACTTTTATGTTAAGTTTGGGAATAAAATGTCCAGAGTTTACACATTAATAAATTCTTCAAAAAGAATGTTTGATTCTTTGAATTTAAATTTGTTAACTGTATCAACTATTTCAAATCACTGAATATTTTCCCCACTGAGTCTCGGTACCTTATGTTTATTTGTTTTTAGGCACATATGAATATATTGCTTTTTCAGATTTATTGATGTGTAAATTCTTGTTCATCTTTATTTTTGTCCAATCAAAAAAATTGTAATATATAAATTGGAATTATAATGAGTTAAAACGTAAAATAATCGTACTTGAATCCAGACAGGGGGGAGGATATGGCATCTGTCGCTTGAGTCAAAGTGGGGGGACTTCCATTCACAGAATTACTACCAGTCACATATCCCGAGTATGAAGAGGTCGGCAGAGATGGGGGAGAGTGCAGTAAACCCGTACTTATCTACAACAAGGAATTCTACATTAGAAGTATAAAATGAAAGACAACTTTTGTGGTCTTACATAACATTTTAAATCTGCTCAACATGGAATCATTTTCATTTACTTGATACTAATGATGTTTATAAGTGTGATGACCACACCATCTGGTGAGTTGTTGGTGTGAAATTGCAAGTAATCTGGCTTCCTCCATCAAAAAGAGCAAGAGAATTACAAATGACTTACAGCTGAAGTGCTGCTGGATCTGGGAGCCATGTAAAGCTGGTCCCCTCCCCCCGTGGAGTTCAACAGTCCTGGGTTTGACAATGAGCGCTCATGGCTGCTGTTGGGTGAGGTAGGGGGAGTTACCTGTTCCAATTTAATTGAGTCAGGTGACCCTGTTGGGCGACGTCGACGGATGTCTGACGAAGTAGACACGCTGACATCAGAGGTTGTACTCATTGAAGGCAGTGATACAGTTGAAACCCCGCCCTGCATCAACCTAAAAATAGATCAACAGCACGTCTCACATCATCAGACATGTATATGACAGAAATTACATGTATCATTGCTTGATCACACCTTTGCAAACACAAATGATTAGGAGAGAAGCTTCTGTATTCTTTTATTGAAAATGATGTGACTTTGTAGATGAACTTCAGTATCTTGAACACTGATATCTCCAAAACCATACATATGTTGATTGTTTGTTTGCTACTATGTCCTGTCAAGTATTTTTCACTTGTACTGAAATGTCACCAGTTGTAAGTGAAGTAACACAAAGTTAGACCTATGCCTTGGGCCTAGAGTCGTAGCAGATCTCGGTTTTTATGGTCATATCTGAAAGACCCGTGATTCTCACTTCTAAATGAGTTTAACAAAGGAATAATCAAAGCCCATGTTTATGTCTTAGGTTGGATGCGACCATGGCACGAGAAGGGCTCGAACTCATAACCTCCCACTTATGAAGCAAACACTTTACCACTTAGCTACCACGACCAGTTGTATGTGTTGAAGCTAGTTGGAAGTCCCAACTACATTTTCTTTATATATTATATCTTCAATATCTTGAACCCTTGAATATCTCAAAGTTTTTTCTTGGGGCCCCATCAAGTTCAAGATAATGAGGTCTGACTGCACTTTAAATGAAATTTTCCTTACCTGGACTGTGTGACAACAGCACTCTGCATCAGGCTCTCATAGGTTAATGCGTGATGCAGCAACGCCCTCTGTTGCATGGCAAAAGCCTGGTAAGTGGCCAGATTCATCTGACTTGTGTTCCGTCCTGACGCTGGAGCAGCTGGGCTGCGGTAGTTTACTAGCTTTCCTCGCATGTGAACATTTCTCTCATGTCTCCGTAAGTCATTGGATTGTGTGAAGCACCTGAAATACAAAGATTTAAGTTCTCAAGCACCTAGAAAACAAAGAACTAAATTTTTAAAGCTCCTAGAAAACAAATCCCAAAGTTCTAAAACACACGTATGAAGGAATGATGACATTACAATGTCTTCCGTTTACAACATGCATTCACCAACACAATAATTTTACTACATGCATTCCCTTCTGACTTCATTCCTTGTAAATTAAAAACATGTTGAATTAAGAGCATGTGTTACTGTAAAAGAATTCTGATTTTATCTCTAGCATTTAAAATGTAGATTTACTATTTTTAAGACACCAACCTGTCAATAACAACCACACACCCCTCTCTCTAATAGTTCCAATATTTTGATATTTAAAAAAAAAATCCCATTAGATGAGATATATGCAACTTTTCTATTTCATTTAGATTTCTGAAATTAACTATGAATATAATGTTCTTCATTTTCATTAAGTTCAGATTCTGCATTAAGCATTTCCTTTCTGACAATGATTCATTTCTAAACATTCCAAGTAATGATTTAGAAACTGTAACGTGAATGTCAGTATTCTTATATTGTAGAAGATGTGCAATATTTTTCAAAATTCATTTTTATATATAAATGGAAAAAAAAATTCTTTCATCATGTGATTAAAAAAGAAATCTATAAATAATATGGCTACAAGGGAGTTGCACTTCTAGACAACAAATTACACATGTATATTCTGCAGAACACTCCTCCAACATGTTTGTTTATAATCAGATGAGTGGGTCACAAAATATCATAAAATATGAAAATAAGGATCACCCAAGATGACTGACTAGTATGGGATGATAATGACATGGTGTTAGGGTAATTCTCGGCTACACAGGTTTTATAATCTTTCAGGCCTGTGCTAATGCATACTAACTTGTAGGTAAAACGTGGTGCTTTGTTTTTCAGGTTACAACAGCATCAAACACTCCTGCGTAATTGAAGAATACTGCCGCTGGGATCTGTTTGCGTAGCTTGAGCAGGTAACAACTCACAATTCAACAAATGCTTCACGATGAGCAACATGTGTGTACACCTGCGTGGGAGCACATCCTGCATTAATCTTCTACCCCCCCAAACACTTTAATGGTCTCAAATGCCTATTGATCAGTTAATGGGACTTTATTCTATTCAAAAAACATCCTCAATATACTGTATCATCGATCTCTCAGGGTACCATAGAAATAATCATAATAGCCATGCCACGATCCCCCAACAAGCGGAACAGAGACGTCAGAGAGTATGTCTCCAGTACATCATTCATGCACGTCAGATCTGTTTTTTTCACAACCACTTCCCTCTTTTTAATTTTTTGCTAACTTACAACAACTGACTTTTTATACAACAATCTTATTCATCACTGTATCAAGGCCATCTGACAGCTGTTAGATAGTGACCTAGGTGTCCTGAAAATGGCCTAGAAAGACCCCTGTTAAATACATACACATCAAATTATCATTTTTTTTTTTACTTTTTTTTTTTTTTTTTTTTTTTTTTTACATTACTAATAATTTTGTAATCCCAAAATTGTTGATTTTAGCCTTGGCCCATTGCCAAGCTAATAATAAAGCATTTTTTCTCCCCCCAGCGGGATTTGGGTGAACAACCTTCCCCGATACTTTGTAGGAATCTTAGTTTGTTGGAGGTCGATACTTAAAAACATGCAAGATGACTGTACCGCAGGAAAATGGGTTAGTACATAAAGGCTTTGTCCTGTAGTAAAAAAAGGAAATGTAAGAACTCCATCATTATTCGATCAATACCTCGCACTGTTTATAGATTCCCTTTCATCCGCTCCAAGCCATGGAACACCAGTTTTGTTTTTTCCCACTTAATAAATAATCTGATTTACTTATATTATTCAATCTAAAGTGCAGTACATCTCTTAATTTGGGATTGAAAAAAAAATGGGGGTATCTGATTACATTGTTTTATTGGATTGGGGCATTACCAACAGCATGACCTTATTTCCTATTTCAGAGATATGATCCATGGGGAAAAATTCAATAGGTTCGCATGCACAGCCTGGTATGAGATCTTTTGGGGCTAAATGAAGCACATCCTAAAGTCTTTTAACCTCTGATTCTTTGTATACAAGCACAAATAAATGGGTTTTTTAAACTTTAATTACATTCGTTGCATGAAGGCAGGATGAAATATCAAAAGATTTTTTTTCACAGCACAGATATTTTGAGTTCCATTAGGCAGAAGGAGATAATTTAAATAGTGTTATGAATTACAGAATATTTTAAATAATAAATGCACCTTTAAAATGTGCGTGGATATTATACTAAATCAACCATGTCACATTATACTAAATTTACCATTATGGTTTCCATGTAGCAAAAAAATTCCATTATAATTTCCTTCATACATGGCTGGCAATCCTATATTTCATCATTGATTGAAAACCATGTCATCACATGATTTCTCTTCATGAAACAAAACAACTGGTCAATGACCTCTTCACAGAAAGTCATCAGAAAGAGTGGTCATCCATCTTTTTTTTAATTTACTGTGTGTCATGAAGCCAAAATTTTAGGGGTGGAAAAGCTAGGTCATTGCATCTTACAGGCAATTAACCTAAAAAGACTCAAATTCCAGTAAAAAAAAAAATTCAGTTGATGGGCCTGCCATGTTTTGAGAGATTGTGTTTCATGTGTATTTAGCCAGATAATTTAATGGGTGTATTTATTGAAAAATATAGAAAAACAACAAAGTCATGTATGCCTTTACAACGTGCACTGTATTCCTACACACCCAGAAACTTTATTGCAACATTTCATTCAATATAATGATGTGTTGGTCGTCAGATGGCTAGTATTGTGTTTACTTTACAACTTGTACACTTATCTGATGTGAATGAAAACATCGCCAAAAACTCCTTTCTTTCAAACATTTTTTTTAATCTTATCAGTGACCCCATAGTTGTATGAAGAAAAAAAAAAACATCATGATTTCATTTTAAAGCTTTCTGATGATGAGGCAAGACAGATGTGCCATTATCTGAGACTTTCGACTTTTTTCCCCTCATCAGTGAAGAGTTTCTCTCTAACAGTATCCGTATCATCTTGGACACACGATGCCAATAAATCTCTCTGTGTTGCAGAGGACGAGTTTCCAGAAATATCCATGAAAAAAGCCAAATCATGTATTAAAAACATGTACAAGATCTCTAAATTTTCACAAATCGATAAGCTTTGTATACTCACTTCCCCACAATGCAATTATTAAGTTTTAAATACCTTTTACTTGCCATAATCTCATAGTAAGTGTATTGCAAAATAAATTAAGTAAACATTTTTTTTTTTACATGAAATATCAATGACAAAATACACATAGAGACAAACTGACTGTAAATTTGAGTATTTTAATGAAGTGGTGGTGGTGGTGGTTGGGGGAGGGGGGAGGTGTGTGTGAGTTCCAGTAGAAACACACTGTCTATATTAAATACATCAAGGTATTGTAGGGGAGGGGGGTTGTAATTTATTTTATGTTTAGAAATAAAAGCCTTGGCCATTAATGAATACATGTGTATATAATTTCTGCACTGCCATAACGTAAACATTTCAATGTTTAAACTCTACAAAACTAACACATCAGTGATAATAAATAAATTATTTCAAATAAGTCAAATAAAATTAATGCCAAAATTAAATAATGCATAAAATAGTCTTAACAATGAGAGCCAGTAAAAATGAAACTTATCAAAAAGGTGAGTAGCTGGGCATGAGAATAAGTAGATTGAATTGAAAAAATAAAATAATTCACAACTAGTATAATTTTTATCTCATATCATCTTTTCTGAATACCAATGAAATGTAAAAAGAATGATACACAATAGACTAGTTAATTCCTACATGTATTTCTTGATTAACGTAAAATCAGCCTTTAAAATTCCTATGTAACAGTAGATAAGTATTGTTTGCCTTATAATTTAACTACCCAACAAAGGACAAAGCAAAATAAAAACTTTGTAATTTTCTGTACTGAGATTTAGATGCACTTTCTCAAGGGTCCAGCTGTCTGAGTGTTGATTGTGAGTGACGTCAGGAAGGAGATTTTGATTTTACGATACCATAAATACTCAGCTAGAAAACTAAGCTCTGTCTGGTTCACAGGCCAGCAGACATACATCTAACTCCAAAGTCTGCCATTTCAGACGGACTGTCCTAGCCAATGGCAAATAAAGCGGCAAGGGTGATTGAAAATTACCAATTACTGCTGCAGATTAACTAATAAATACTTCAACTAAGAGCCAAATACCCTGAAACAATGGCTGATGACCATAATATATTTTCTTTACCCTCCATTTTTCCCCTTTAATTACAACATTACGTGAGTTATGTTCCAGCAATATGATATAAAAATTGTGCTCTTTTTTTTATGGTTACCCATGTAAGTATATTTTACATCATTATCACCCATTTTCTCTGATGAAACCAGAAGTCTGTTGATCAAGTTATGAAAATGTGCCAGATGAATTGGCCAACTTCTAAAAATCTCTTCGTGATACATTTAAATCTGTAAGAGGTTTATTCAGTATTTTGCATTCAAAGTCCAAGTACCATTTAAAACAATCACATAAAGTCAGTTTGAAAATATTTTCATATATATGCTTTAATTATTATTTGAATTACTGTCCTTTCAATTGCTTTAAAGAAATTTCATCATCTGAATTTTGCATTCTAAATTGCTTGAAAGAAATTTTCTCCTATGAATTTGCATGAAAGAAATTTTGTTTTCTGTATTGCTTTAGAGAAATTTTGTCTTGGAATTGTTAAGGAGAAATTCATCACTATATAAAACTATGACAATTGAGTAACAAAGACAGCTGTACCTTTCATTATATTGATTGATTGATTAAATATTGTTTAACGTCCCGCTCGAGAATCTTTCACTCATATGGAGACGTCACCATTGCCGGTGAAGGGCTGCAAATTTAGGCCTATGCTCAGCGCTTATGGCCTTTGAGCAGGGAGGGATCTTTTACGTGTCACACCTGCTGTGACACAGGACCTCAGTTTTTGCGGTCTCATCCAAAGGACCACCCCATTTAGTCGCCTCTTACGACAAGCAAGGGGTACTGAGGATCTATTCTAACAACCCGGATGCCCATAGAGATCTACCATTATAGACTCCTGTTTAGATTTTTTGAACTGACACCAAAGAAAAAAAAAGATGAGAGAGATGAGGGGAAGATAAATAAATTACAGAGTAAAGGTCTCTGGGCCCCACTGCATTAAGCAAAGCTACTAAATTTATACTACATATGATGTGTGATCTTTTTGATTTGATGTATTTTATAATCAGTATTTTATGCAACATGCTGAAGAACGGTATCCAAAAAAAGAAAAAAAGAAAAAAAAAGAAGAAGTTTTTTCTAGCACATATTTTATGATTTTTTATAATATGAATTAATTTCTAATTTTCTCTAGCTTATTTCTTTCATAGTTTCAATTGTTCATTGTGCAATATTGATATCTGGCATTATTAAGTATTTTGTATATTCTGTATAATTTTGATTTACATTTTAGTATAGTATAAAGTGCTTTAGAGTATATTTAGATAAGGTGCTATATGAGTGTATTATTATTATTATTATTATTATTATTACATATAAAATAATCAGCACACTTCTATGACAAGTGGAAACCAAAATGTACTGCAACTTGAGACCAGAAAAAAAAAAAATGCTGGAAATTTCATTTGTACTATTCTTGTATAGAAATAAAAAATACACAGAATTAATAACAGAGAAAAAAATTGGAATTAATTTCCATCATCATCTGTGATGAAACTCCCACACAAGAGCTACTGCTTGCAATCTAAAAATTTTCCAATTCAACACATATTAGGTCAGTACACGACACAATACAGTAACATGTATTTCAATGTCTTCCCCTGTGGGAATGTAACTTACTAATAATAGAAAAGATACAAAATGAAAAATATCACCTATATCTCAAATTATCATTAATAAAACATTGTAACTGTGATGCTTCATCTCTTACACTGCCACTGGGATGCAGTGGCACTTCATGAAATCAAACACTCGAACATCTTGGATTTTTAAATGTTTTCGTGATACATGTGTCGTTTGGGTGTCATTACCATGTTTTTTTTATATTTCAGCTATTCAACACCACAGGGTCCAGCTGTCACGCCTGTAACATCTCCTAGCTACAACAGCAGGTCAACCCACTTTACTCTTATCTCTCCATTTTGTACTTTTATCAACAATTCAATTTTCTGATTTTAATTTACATGAAAATTCTATACAGATTCTACTGCACTCATTATCATAGGGGCATAAAATGTAACCTTTGAGTTCACACTTTGCTGATAATTTTTGCTCCATTTTGAAATCAATGCCAATTTTTCATGCACTAAATGACATTTTCATGTGATGAAAAACAAAGTTTGGATTCATCTGCTCAGTTTGTTGACAATGATTATCCAAGTGTTTTGATTAGTGGTTTTGAGGTGAGTGAACTATGAGGTATATGTAAATACTAGTCTCCTTTTCCTACACCAAGGACATGAGCAAACATTTGCCCCGCTGAGGTCAAATTAGCATTAGTACGAGCGTTCATTCCCCCTGAGTCTTGGCAATATGTTGTTCAGTCCTGGATTATGTGACACATAGCATTTTTATAGTATGTCACAGAATGGATTTTCTTTCCTCACTAATTATCAAAATTAAATTGGCCCTTGTAACATGCCTCAACAAATGAACTATTACTTGAATTAAATTTCAAGCTCTAAGCGCAATCCCCCTGACATTTGTATTGATCTTCTCACAATATAGCCATGGCCATTGCTCCTCCTACTTCTTTTTACTCCGATTTGCATCGCTGCCCCTCAAAGAACCCCCCCAATCAATGTTTTTTACAAATTCTTTATCATGGCAGATCACCTATACATCTCCCGGTCTCATGTTTTGCGTCAGAAATGAATTTATTTATTTTGCATGAGAAAATTAATAGCGGTTTTATGCAGAGAATGAAATTATTGACAGAACAATTTAGCTATACAACTATTTCCACTTGCAGGAAGAGTGCAGAAACCGCATTAATGCATAATAACTTGTCATCCGATGCCCTCTATCCCATCCTCTTTCCTACAGCAAAATCGGTTTGGATATTCTTTTTATGGTTATAAAATTTGTTTTTCTTTATGTCTTTAGAATAGTCTGCCATGCTTCTAATAAACAGCCTATGCGATTACTGCTGTCAATGGTCCCCTGAAGAACTCCTCTGCATTTGATTCATGTAGCGCAGCAAGTGCTTGCATTCCTTTGAGTGCTCAAAGGTTTTAATAATATTGTCCTTCATTTCGGAAAGAAGACATGATACGGAAAGTGGTTAATACATGTTTATCATTCCACATTTGACTTGTCAAGTAGGTATGGAACTAAGAATCATTCAGCTTAATTACTTGTTATGTCACTTTTCTCTGAAAGAGTGCATAAATGTAATTTTTAATGACTTTATTCACAGTACACAGTGTACTGCAGTGACAATGTCACATAATCTGTATCAACGAATTCGCTAATTTTGATTGCAATAAAAAGAATTGAAATGAATCCATTATGTTTGGAAGAGTCAGAAAGATAGTGTAAAGTCATCAAACTTTGTTTGGAGAGAGAGAGAGAGAGAGAGAGAGAGAGAGAGAGAGAGAGAGAGGGATGTGTACAATTTATTGGACCCCCATCAATCAGGAGCTGACATCAGAATTTGGTCCAATGACCTTGCAACTACTTAACCAAGTTGAAAACGTAAAACCACCAGCACACATCATTTGTACAATGTCATATTCTCACAAAAGCACATAAATCCTCTAATCTAAAATGCACTCAGTTTGAAAAATGTAAGCAAGGTTTGACAAAGCCATATCTGCTGTACATTCGTCAGTCTGATACTGTAACTCATTAGTCACCATTCCCAGTTCTATTTCCTGTAAATGGCAAATCTATTTACAGGAAAAGTAATATTTTTCATGGGTTCGTAGTGGTAAAACGAAACTGTAATATTTGTGTCAATTACTAATGTACATGAAAGTTAGGAAAAATGCCATTTTTATTTGACACTGCACAGATAAGGAGGAGATATTAGGAACTTATTACACCTAATTAAACAAGTCTGAATCCCAACAACGAAGGGACTGCTACAATATTAGAGTACTTCTCATCTCTTAATGGCAAAGATGATGGGAAAGGAGAGACTAAGCTGTCTTAAGACCATCTTCCAAAAGAAATTCTAACTTACTAATGATCAGGTACATCACTATACGAAAACATATGCCAGACAATTAGGTCACAGCTAAAAAAAAATCAATGCTGGTCTTGAGACAGACATTAGATGTAAAGCGTCTTGTCCACTGAATCTGTCTGGCTGATGCAGAACGTGATCGAAGTTTTGCCATTTTCCTTGCATAATCTGCTGCATTTACTGACATATACATTACTCAACAACGAAAAAGATTAATAAATTTTATCTAAACTTGGCATGGGATTCCAATCATGTGTCTACAGGCTAGCATGGGTCTGATATTTACATATTCTTGTCATATGGGGATATGCTTTAGAGGGTTTTGCTCATTATGTTATATTATACTTGTTAAACCTGCAGTTGGCACCACATCAAGAAAATAATGGCAAGTTTTGCATTAGGGAAATTTTCAAGATGGAAATTTGTGGGAGCAGTCTAATTTCCCCACTAAACAATCTGGCAGTTTAGAAGCACAATGTGCCACTACATGTACATGAAAAAGCAAGTTCTGCAAAAATTACACTTCTGTAATTATTGTGTCAAGGTCTGATCATGCACTATACAAGACTGGCTTGCACATGTGCTTCAACCCTCATTTATCAAATAACATGCAAGGGAGAATTGCACCAATTTCATACAGTTAGAAGTGCATTTGTGTCATCTTAAAATGCTGGACTATCATCGTTTTAGAGATTGCAACTCTGAAGGAAATATGGCTGGCAGTGGCTACTTTTAGTTTGAACTATCTGTATAATCTCATTCAACATCTACAAAACACTTCCTTTTGCCCATTTACCAGAAACAGGCACATTACTTGTGATTATGTTCCTTTTTTTAAGGTAATCTTGACATTTCCAAAGTACAAAATTCCTCTATACATATGTATCAAAATAAGATACATATAATGAAATTAAAATTGTACACACATGTACTTGTGTACTTCCTCAATCATAATATATCACTTGTACATGCATGCCAAAATACAATCTCCTCGCTACAGATATACTTTATAAGCATATACACTATTGAATAACATGTAGCACAATAAAACTATAAAATACTATGAACAATATGGATCCTTGGAATTACCCACAATTCCAACTTCATCAAAACTATGACAAACAGGATTTTTATTTCTTGATCTGATGGTGTTTATGAAGATGAAAACAAGACTAATCACTTAAATCATGTCTTATGGTACATATTGTACAGTATGAAATACCTTCAACAGATATAATCATTAATCAAAAAAAAAAATATTACCATGTTCAAAAAAATCCCCTATCATTTTCAAATTTCCAAGAAACACAAGACTGTATATGGATTATCAAAGACAAAAACTGATTGGTCACTTTTTCTTCCAATCACCAAACATCACAATATGAAGCCATCATTATAGCTTCACTGTGTGTGTCATTAGCAAACAAACATGCTTCTTAATACACCTGTAATTACAAGTACCGGAACTAAAAAATGTCTACATACCTGTGGCATATTTTACACTTGTACGGTCTCTCCCCGGTGTGCACTCGTTCATGAACTTTAAGATTTGAGGACCACAAAAAGGACTTTCCGCAGGTCTGACAAACGTATGGGCGATCTGCACGGTGTAGTTGTTCGTGTTTTCTCAGGGTGGCCACCTCCCGAAAGGACCGCTGACACACCTCACATTTATAGGGGCGAGGTCCATTTGTGGCTGGAAGTCTTATTCCGTTCTGCTTGTCTGCACCATCCTCATCCATGGCTGAAAAATAATTTTTATTCATAAAATATTAACAATTCACAATTTATATCTTGTATGCCATTGAAGGTCTCTTTTATGAAAATGATCACCTATACTAAATCTAAATTCAGTTACTTTTTCACAATTTCGAAAAAATAATTTTCATCATGCACAAGCAGCAACAAATCTTATTATCATAATAAATATACCTAGCAATACCATAAGAATACTACACAATACATAATGAAATATCACACCTTCAATATTTGAGGGATTATAATGTACACTGACATAAATGCTACAAACAGAGTTCTAAATTTTCATTACAGAAATTTTGACACATTGTGAGAGCATATGTTTGTCAAAAGATAAACTAAACTTACTAAGCTAATTCACTAAGATTTACATATGATGAAATTTCTTTCCCC